>CAUYRT010083960.1:0-79292 GCA_963574885.1 Lepilemur ruficaudatus | reverse complement strand
CAGGCGGATCGCTCAAGGTCAGGAGTTCGAAACCAGCCTGAGCAAGAGCGAGACCTCGTCTCTACTATAAATAGAAAGAAATTAATTGGCCAACTAAAAACATATAGAAAAAATTAGCCAGGCATGGTGGCACATGCCTGTGGTTCCAGCTACTTGGGAGGCTGAGGCAGAAGGATTGCTTGAGCCCAGGAGTTTGAGGTTGCTGTGAGCTAGGCTGATGCCACGGCACTCACTCTAGCCCGGGCAATAGAGTGAGACTCTGTCTCAAAAAAAAAGGAAAAAAAAAAAAAAGACACAGATTATGAAATGCTTTCGATGACTGTGATCTAAAAATTAAGATATCCAAGAAATGCAAGAGCCACACATACCTAAATTTAGTTCCTTCATCCTGATCCATCTGAGTTTGCAGCTTTGCAAACCATAAGAAAAACTAGAAAGATAAAGAGTATTACATTGTCAACAAAACTAAAATAGACAAAACGAAAATGGCTACACGACAAACAGCAAGTCAAAAGGGTAGACACTATCTAATTCTTAATGTTTAGGGCTCAGACATTAATAATTAGTTTTAAGCCATAAGAAGATAATTTAATTACACGCACAATATCTATATGCTAGGTAAAGCAAAGGATATTAAAAACATTGGCCATTTTCAGAGTCAAGTAAGGAAGAGTATTAAAGATACAATGTGTAAAAAATATTTCTTTCTAAGAGGCTAATGCCTACTTGCTAGCTTGCAAAATTTGAGTAGGTAATACAGGGTTCTGGGTAAATATCAATATTAAATATTATCTAGTCAGAACTGTGAGAATACAAACTCAGAAATAATATTACATAGCGGTTTAATTGGCATCAGCTAAATCTGAGTTTGAATTCTGGTATTACCACTACTGTCATGGAAAAAATATCTATTATTAAAAAGAAAGAGGGGGTGTGAACTTAAATGAGCATGAAGGAACTTTTTAGGGTGATATAAATATTTTATATCTTGATCATAGTGGTAGTTATACAAGTACATACACTTGTCAAAACTCATCGAACTGACACTTAAAATGAGTGTCATTTTATTGTATGATAAATGTATACAAATTGTATGTATTATATGTAAATTATAGCCCAATATGTTAGATTTTTTAAAACTTTAAAGAGAGATATTCAGATGCAAATTTAATCTAGAAGATTTTGTTTTTTCCAAACAGTCCAAACAAGTTCACAGACATGGTGCAAGATTACCTCCTACAATTCTCAAGTGAGATTCAATGTCCAGGGTACGCAGGCATGCCATGTATCTTGGCTGCCATTCACTGAGCATATATTGTGTGCTTGCCACACACTGTATTTACATGCATTATTTTATTTAATACTCATAAAAATTCTATGAGATAGGTATATAATTGTCCTTGTTTTGCAGATTAGGAAAAACTAAAGATCTAAGAAGGTAAGTATTGCCTAAGCTCACAAAACCTAAGATGGTAAGGGATGGAGCTGAATTTCAGATGCAGGTCAGCCTAACTCAGGAACTGGAGCTCTTAATGGTTTCGTAGCATTCCCTCTCCAGACTTACTATATATACAATTTACTACATTTGCTTTGTGTTTTATTTGGTAAATGCCTCAGCTCTGACTCTTAACAAGACAAAAAAGAGGAGACAAGGGAAGTGGCAGAAGAAACTGCTATACATTTAGGTTTGTAATTAGGAATAAGCAAAAACCAAGAGAAAATTACACATGTTAAATTACTGAAAAATAACTATAAGGGTTCTTCTAAAGAGAATATTTAGGTTTTTAAAAAAGGGATTACCTAGCAACAAGCAAGGGATGTACTCGGGGGATAGCTTAACACAAACATACATTAGGGAAAGTCAAAAGTGCATAAAATATTAAAACCTTAATAAATATAATAATCTATCAATATCCGAACTTGGAAAATCATATTTTCATCTATACTGCCAATATAATTAGGCAATAGATTCATTAATACACTTAACAGCCACAACTAACACAAAATTAAGAATGTTTTAGAAAGATTTGATATTAACTATATGTCAAATCTCCAGAACTTTTCATTAGAACCATTTTTATTAGACTTGTCTTGAGACATCTAAAATAATCAAACATCCTTAGAAAAGATACTGCAATTCACCTGCTGTGCAGTTTCAATTCTTTCTTCTTCCATTCCTAAGGAAGTAAAACCCTTCAAGAGAATGTCCTCTGTAGATTCAGGCACTATTGAATTCAGTTCAGCAGGCAGCAACTGGGGGGGTAAACTGCATGAGTCTTCAACTGGGAGCTTGAAAAAGAGAGCCACAAAGATACTTAAATAATCTGAAAATTCTCTGAACTTAATTCAAGACTGGGTTTCCATTTCAGTTATTTTGAAAGAGAAAGAAATGTTTTCCATCAAATCATATTAACTTAATAAATACCATATAATACTAACACTTTTAACTAGACTCTATGTTAAATGCTAGTCCAAATTGTAAACATGGCTAGGTGGGGTGGCGTGCGCCTATAATCCCAGCTACCTGGGGAAGCTGAGGTGGGAGGACTGCTTGAGCCCAGAAATTTAAGACCGGCCTGAGCAACATAGTGAGACCTCATCTCGAAAAAAAAAGAGGAAAACATGATATGGAACTCCCACCATTCGTAAGGTAGGATTTTTGAGTTAGCTTTCTAATAGGGGTGGTGAATCTATGCTAACCCACACACATTTCTCACTTGAACCCCTTGTGAACTACCACCAAACAAAGGGAAAACCTGTGTGTTGCTGAAAGTAGCTTGCCCTCCCCAGTATCTAACACAAAAGCCTGACCAACCAACAGAGTTAACAAATCACAGCCAAAAATTAACAACCAATAAACATTATTACCTCCTCCTACCATTTCCCACTCACTGGCACACTTCATCCACACCTTCTTATTGAGAAATTTTGAAATTACAACTGAATTGGAAGAATTTCAGAGTTTTTGATCAGTTTCAGAAGAACCCCGTGAACAAAGCCTCACTTTGACACCATTAGAACTACAGTACTTTCTAGTTCTCCACTACTAAAGATAGCCCAGGTGTTAATTTACCTACAGTCTACAGACAAGCTGTATTTAGACCCAAAAAAGGGGGGGAAGTAGATGCTAGGGAAAGTAAAAGGGCCTAATTGTTTAGGTTCAAGTCCAGCCTTCAGCCCTTAGTTCAAGACACCTAAGGTCCACCAACATAAGACAGGATCCAAGGGGCCTTAGGAAGTTACTTCCCTATTTTTCTAAATATAGAAGTTTCATCTGAGGACAGCATTTTATCTTCAAAGCTAAAATAAACTAGATGCAAAATGTACCACTACTAATTTAGAAACAATCCTTTAAATATGGGGTTTTTTGTGAATGGGTTCAAATGGGGCTATACTTATGACATGAGAAAGTACATTACAATGCAGCGTGGTGAGAATCCTGCTCCTGCTCACTTACAAGCTGCACAGCATTGGACAAATCACTTAATAATTCTAATACTCAATTTCTTCTCTTATCTGATACAGATCCAGTATCTGTATCATAAGGCTACTGTGAAGAGTAAAGAAGAAAACACAGGTGTGCGGAAATCAGCTTCTTAGAATGCTGGGTAGCTGCAGACAAAGTGTTCACGAAGGTTCTTGATCTGGTTTCTCCCCACAAATGAGTCTGACTCAAGAGTTAGGAGGGTCCTGGTTGTAGGTACATGTGTCTTATTAACGATATTATTTGTTTATGTAAACTTTTCTTGAATGATAACATAATCGCTGAGTATAAAAGGGCTGTGGCCCAGCAAGAATTAAGTTTCTCAAATCCAGTGAGAATTTATATTGAGTCTAAAGTGTCACCAGCAACTGTGTGCTGCCACCAGCGATTCTAGAGGACAGAGGAAGCTGTGCTGAGATAAGCCACATCTGCACCTGCTCTGTGAATCACCCCGATTACCAACAATGAGCTATCTCCTTGGGGACAAAAGGCAGTCCACCAAGACAACGCTGCATTTATAGCACTTAGCATAAGATCTGCCACAAAGTAAATACTCAATAAATGTGACCTGCTGCTATTATTTAATATATTATTATTATCCCTATTTATTAGCAGCAACATAGTAAGTAAATTTATAAACCCGAATCCATACTGCTTCTTGGTAACAGAATAGTCACTAAGCTATCTTTACAAAATCATATTTTATTAGCAGTAAAATTTAGTTCTATGGTGGACCAGAGGCTCAGATTTGAAAAATATGCCGGAAAATACGTGAATGTTAGGCCAGGATGAAAAAGGCTGGGAAAAGAGTTGCTTGTACCCTAACAATAAGAAAAAGCCAAATAATCTAGAAAATCGTAACTATTCTTGAATCCATTAGAGCTGAGGTTGCAGAGTAACCAAGCAACTTAAAATCTGAGGAAAGACGGGCATCTCCAGGGAGAGACAGGCTGCAAGCACCGGCTCACCTGCAGCAGATCATGGAAAAAAAGAGATGACAAACACGATACAAGTGGGTAAGCAGAATTCAGCTAAAATTTTTCACCAATTGCTAAAGGCTAAGGGTAGGTAAGGGTTGAGTATCCCAAATCCAAAATCCTCTGAAATTCACGACTTTTTGAGCACTATCATGATACTCAAAGGAAAGGCTCACTGGAGTATCTAGGGTATTGGATTTTCAAATTAGGGATGCTCAACCAGTAAACAAATATTCCAAAAGCCCAAATCTGAAATCAAAAACTCTTCTCCCAAACAATTCAGAAAAGGGATACTCAAGTTGTATGAAGCACCTGGAAGCCGCTGACACAAAGAAAATTCACACCCACTCACATGGGCTTCCCCACAGACCTCCACTAGATGCTCATGAGTAAGAATGTGAACAAGGTGGTGCAGCTGGAAGAGGGGAGTGGCTGCTACCGTGTGGGGAAAGTGGGACACAAAGTCTCACCTGAACCCTTCTCCCCAGTGCAACAAAAGCCTGAAACAAAAGGGCAGCAATTCTGTCAACTCTGGGGAAGACTCTACTACAGCTGGGGAAAGAGAAATAAAAAACAACCATTACCCCTGGGGGACAGGCAAGAAACCATCCAGGGCCCAGAACATTAGAGGTCTCCTACAGCTAGAGGAGAGACAGAATCAGTGAGAAAGCCCTACCTCCATAACCCAGGGAGAAAGGGCCTGCCTAAGACTGAGGCTTGACCTGGGTGACAGAAAACTCGCATCTACCACTACCAGTCTATAAAGCACCAGCAACCTACTTCTGAGGGAGAGGACAAAAGCAAAAAGAGCGACACTCTCTGAGGCATAAACACACAACACACCAAAAGCTGAGGGTAGAGGAGGAATATTAACAAAACCCTGCGGCAACTCATCTCCCCAGCCCAGACAAAAAGCTATGCTAGAGAAACTTGAAGCCAGTGGTAAACAAAGATAACCAGAGCAACAACAAAACCTAAAGCCAGCTCAATCCCTGACTAGACTGACTTGACCTCCCACACTAACAACCTAACAAAAAAAGAAGCGTGCCCTTTCCAGGCATTAATACTATGCCCCTCCTTCTCTACTGTCCTGCATACAATGTTCAGTATTCAATAAAAAGCAAGAAAAAACCACTCACTGTCAAGAGACAAAGCAATCAACAGAGCCAGACTCAAATGACCTGTATATTGAAACTATCAGACAAAGAACTTAAAATAACCATGATTAATATGTAAAAGGCTCTGGTGTAATATATAGATAAGAGGTATGAACACATATAGAATGTCAGCAAAAAAATGAAAACCGTAAGTGTCAAACGGAAATGCCAGAAATAAAAATCATGGAAACAGAGACGAAGAACACTTGCAATGGGTTCATCAGTACACTCAACACAGCTAAGGAAAGAATCAGTGAACTTGAAGTTAGGTCAATAAAAATCACCCAAAATGAAATATAAAGAGAAAACACAGTGGAAAAGAAAAAAACTGAACATAGCATCCAAGAATTGTGGGATGGTATTGAGTTATATATGTGTAATTGTAATTCCAAAAGAAGGAGAGCAGCCGGGCATGGTGGCTCACGCCTGTAATCCTAGCACTCTGGGAGGCCAAGGCAGGAGGATGGTTTGAGCTCAGGAGTTCAAGACCAGCCTGAGCAAGAGCAAGACACTGTCTTTACTAAAAAAAAATTAAAAATTTAAAAATAAAAATAAATAAAAATAAAACAAAATAATCTTTAAAAAAATGTTACCATTGAGAGAAACTGGATATAGTGTACAGGACATATCTTTGCATTATTTCTTTCTTATAACAGCATGTAAATCTCAATTATTTCCATTTTTAAAAATTAATGTAATAATCATATTCTCCTATCAGAGTTCATGAGGCCTATACCACATAATTCTGGTACTATTCATAGTATGTAACAAATTCCAAAAGAAAGTAAAATTCCTCTTGTTCTAGAATCATTTGTAATATACAGAGCTGTCCTTTTAAATGTATTTATTTGCCTAGGTAATAAGTTCTCACAGCACAAAATTCAAGGAATATTCAGTGAACGGTCATCTTCCCCTGGATCCACTCTCCAGCCATCCAGTTCCCTCCTCAGAGGCAGGTTATCATTGTTACTGGTTTCTTATGTATCTTCCCCAAGACAGTCTATACACATACAAAGGAAGTATACATTTTTTTAACCCAAATAATAGTTTACTACAACACCTCACCTTTTTCATTTAATATGCAGCATTTTAAATTGTCTCTTCAACAGAGTATAAAAGAAAAATAGAATTTACTATTACTTTGTCACTAAAGAGCTCATTATCTCAAAAATACAAGAGTAAAAAATGATATTTAAGTAAAAAAATCAATCTCCCTCTTCCCCTCTTCCCTGCCCATCTAATTCTATAAATCTTGGCAAGATCAAGATTTATAATTTAAGAAGTATTTTTTAAGGAATTTAAGAGCAGAATGAAAAACTTTAAAAGTAGAAGGAACCAAACAAATAATTTCCAATTTTTATCAATCTTTCTTTTATAAAAAGCATTCGAAATAATGAACATAATTTTTAAATCCAAATCATCATGAGTTAAAACGAAAAGCAACATTCTCCTCTAACCCCATTTTTAACCATTTTCAGTATTTTTGATACTTACTCCATAACTCTAAAAAACAAATTTACAACTTTGTGTTTGAATTCATCAATTTTAGTTCCTATATTTTGACTCTTACTTCATCATGTAAGATGAAGAAATTAGTACACCTATATTTTCTTCCCTATTTACTTTCAAATTCTGTCATCTGTACCATCTCTTTTTTAGATTATCAAATTTCATAATATTTACACTTTGTTCTGTAATTAAGCCTTTAGATTGATTTTTAAAATGATACTATTAATACATGCTTCCTGCCTTCTATAAATTTGTCAAAATTGCAGGTTCATTGATACCATCTTTGGTTCTGGTGTGCCACATAATTATTACTGTCATTTCAAAGGGATCTAGGGGTATCACACGTGTGCTCAGTCTGTTATCTTGAAACAAAAAATGTTTATCTTCTAATTTACTTCAGAAAATAAAACCGTATAGAAACTCTGGATACCTGAGAAGCCACTACGGATATTCCAGACATATTGTAAAATCTAGGTGTGGGTAAATACAATTTAAATTTATGAAAGAATATTCCATTTGATTACTTCAAGTACAAATACTACTTTTCAATCATAAGAACTTTAAAAACCAGAAGCAGTAGGAGGCTCCCTGTTCCCTTGTTCTCACTAGGACAGAATTATTTTCTCTCAAACCAAGAAAGAGAGAAGTCACAATGCATCCACTTCAAAGAAATAATTTTTTAAAGTAACAAAACAAGTTGCTTTTTAATAGAATATCAGAAAATGCCCCATTAGGTACACAGCCTGTGGCTGTGGTGGTATCATACACTTTCCTGTTCTGACCTTTCATTCACTTCATAGGAGGAGGTGATTAAATGCTTCCTGCTCACTAGCACTGGCCTGGCTTCCAGATGGAGCAGACAGAAACTACAGATCTAGGCTCCTGGTGGGCAGTGTTGGAAAGCTACCGTATAATTTATGCAAATGAGGACACTAACATACTAAATAATAACTACAATAAACTATCAAGCATTGCTTGACCAGCTGAGCAGGTCTACGAAAAAACAAGTAAACATACATTTCTCTACTGTCTTAATCCATTTGTGTTGCTATAAAGGAATACCTGAGATTGGGTAATTTATAAAGAAAAAGGGTTTATTTCACTCACGGTTCTGCATGCCTTACAAGTCGTACAGCACAGGCTTCTGCATCTGTGCAGAGCCTCAGACTGCTTCCACTCATGGCAGAAGGGGAAGGGGAGCTGGCATGTGCTAGAACATTTGGCAAGAACAGAAGCAAGAGAGAGAGCGCACAGAGGTGCCAGGCTCTCTTCAAGAACCAGTTCTTGTGAAAACTGAGAATGAGAACTCAGGCTAGAAAGGCACCAAGCCATTCATGAGGCATCCACCCCCACGACCCAAACACCTCCCACCAGACACCACCAACACCATTGGGGATCAAATCTCAACAGGCAGGGCCTTGGCAAACCGTATCCAAACCATACCATCTTCCAAGTTCTACTTCTCACAAAGTTCTGGGTTGGAAAAAGATCACTTTTATAATCATCTGATCAATTCATTCACTAAATGAAACCTGATGCTACTTTCTCTGTTTGGAGCAAAGCATTGAAGAGGTATAGATGGAGTCTCAAAACCCTCCTCAAGGCACCTAACCCCTTCTTTTCTTACCTTTGATCTGAATGACACCTATGCCAGCTCAGGATCACAGAATTCTAATCTTCTCTTTTAAGATGTAGTATGGTTTGGATATGGTTTGTCTGACTCCTCCAAATCTTATGTTGGAATCTGATTACCAATGTTGGAGGTGGGGCCTAATGGGAAGTATTTGGGTTACGGTGGCTGATCCCTCACCAATAGTTTAATCCTTTCTGGCCGGGTGCTGTGGCTCTCGCCTGTAATCCTAGCACTCTGGGAGGCCGAGGCGGGTGGATAGCTCAAGATCAGGAGTTCAAGACTAGCCTGAGCAAGAGCAAGACCCCATCTCTATTATAAATAGAAAGAAATTAATTGGACTGAAAATACATGTAAAAAATTAGCCGGGCATGGTGGCGCATGCCTGTAGTCCCAGCTACTCGGGAGGCTGAGGCAGAAGGATTGCTTGAGCCCAGGAGTTTGAGGTTGCTGTGAGCTAGGCTGATGCACGGCACTCTACAGCCCAGGCAACAGAATGAGACTCTGTCTCAAAAAAAAAAAAAAAAAAAAAACATAAATTAGATCATGTCACACTTCTGCCTAACCCCATGTTTTCCATCACACTTAGATAAAATACAATTTTTTTAAGAGACAGGGTCTTGTTCTATCTCCCAGGCTAGAGTGAGGTGGCGTGATCATAGCTCCCTGCGGCCTCAAATTCCTGGGCTCAAGAGAGCCTCCTGCCTCAACCTCCTGAGTAGCTGAGACTATAGGCATTTAGCTAATTGTCTTTCTTTCGTTTTCATTTTTTAGAGACCAGATCTCGTTATGTTGCCCAGGCTGGTCTCGAACTCCTGGCCTCAAACAATCCTCCCTTTTCAGCTTCCCCAATAGCTGGGAATACCGGTGTGAGCCATGGTGCCCAGCAAATCCAAACTTTCATTCTGGCCCAGAAGGCTCCTGGCTTTTGCTTACTTCCCCAGTCTCATCTCATATCACCTTACCCTGATTATGTGCCATTCACATTGGCTTTCTTTCTCTTTTTCAAACACAGTGTGACAAGGATTATTATAATCGGCCAGTCTGAGTGACATATCCACCTCTGTGGAAGGAAGATGAGGCCAGGAAATTAACAGAGCCATGAGAATCAAATGGAACAGGAGAAACAGTTATCAAAGAGGGGGTGTAAGTCACATACTCACAAAAACTAGATGTCTATTGCAGTAGCAGCCTGCTGGGTGTTTCATCATCAACATAACTTGTACCACCGAATACTACTTAAATGATCCAGTGAAATGAATCCAATATAAAATCACATAGTTAGAATTATATTTTGACTCAAAATCAATGGATACAGGCACAGCCAACATAAGCTACTCAGGTACGTAAATGGGCTTATACAGTCCTGTAGTTCTCTTGTGGAATCAGAGTACTGAGTGATGTCAAAGGATCATCTAATCATTGTTGACTGGTAAAACATGTCTGTTTTCTTTTAGATTAATCTTCGTGAAAAGTTGCCAAGATCACAGTCCCGTACTTTTGAAACACAAAAAGAAGTGTCAGCGTTGTTTATAGCACTTGAGCTTTCAAAACCCTTTTAGTGGCTATTTCAAGAGACTTAGCTACTTGTTCCTTGACTTTTATTATATAATTATTAATCTTTTTATGATTCATATGTGTTGCTCTAAGGATTAGATATCCCTAAATTTCACCAACAAGATTATTTTCTTTAAATGAAAATTGCTACGAACCTTTCTTTTCATAGAAAGCTATATTCATGTCTTGAATTTCAAACATTTGAAATCCAAGTAAGTAATAAATAGGAAAAGATACTAATGAAAAGTGTTATTTTTTAAATGATAAATTCAAAGATCAAAATAAAATGATTATTCATTGTGCTATACAAATAGCCCATCTTTGTACCAAAAAATCCCTTTCATCTTCACAACTAAATTGACTAAAAGGCATGGTTTCCTAGCAACATTCATTGTGTTTATGACCTTCCCTCCAATCTGAGCACACAGATGTGATTCTGAAGCTAATAAATATACATCATCCAACCTAGACTATTCCAGTTTCCCTAGAGCAGGTTGGGAGAAATAGCCAACCAAAGATGAGAGCTAAGAAAATAAACATATATTCAAAACAGTTCTGAACATTTTCATATGGATAAGTTTGTTTAACTGAGGTTAATAAATCAAAGTATAATCAAATAGCATTTTATTGTGGCTTCCTGACATACAATTAGAACACAACATTTTGAGCACAAGTTATGATATAATGGAGGTGTTCCTGATATTAGAAAAATTGTATCTATGTGCCACTCACAAATATATGCATCTATAATTTAGTATTGTAAACTATTTGCAGTCTTTTGAGAATGTATGTCTTGGGCATCATTAGAATTTGGAAAATGCTTGATAAAACAACACATTAAATTGGTTTTCTAAGCATTCTTCCAAGCAAATAATACCAAAATAAGATCCCCAGCTTTATTGAAGCAAAAAGTTCTAGGTAATACTTTTATCCATATGCTATTTGCTATCTGTACTATCTTATAACCTGCCTCTTCTACAGAAAATAAGGTATAGCAAGGGCATTGAGGAAAGGTAACTGCATCTTTGTAACTTTGTTGTATGTCAATTTCTATGACATAAGCAGCAGAAACAAGTCAAGAATCACTATACAATCTTTCGAGGAGAAAAAGGCTTTCACTGCTGGCTAATTCACCATAAGAGCAGGAGTTAAATGACATTGAGCCACTGGTGCATTTTCTTTGGCATTATCTAATGAATCCCTCCAAATTTATATGTTTTGTATATCACCACCACAGATGCAGGGTTTAGTGAGTTTTGCTTATGCAAAATGAAAATAATTACAGGGAAGCTTTTAAGCCAGATGTTGAAAATCGCTAGAGACGTGTTTGGGTCAGCATGTTTGACAGAGTTTACACAAGTGGCTACTCTAACTGGCAATTGACTGCCTAGTGGACAATTAGTAATACATCTTCCTTGTTTTCTAAGTATATATTTATTTCATTTTAAATAATTATGTCTGAAGTTAAGAAGGCAATAAGAGTGATAAATACTGTACCTTAAATCTCTTAATAGGTATGATGAATACAGTTTTGCCAAAACGGTAACTGTTTAAAAAAGAAACACTATTTATTCTGACATCGATATAAGATTTGTTTTTGTTTACAAGTCAAAAGGATGATTTTTCTAACTGCCAAATCTTTGATCTCAACTTAAGAGTTAAAATTCCAGCTGTGTTCTTTGTGACTCTCATTTTCATTGTCAACAGTAATGAAAAGTCTACAGTTAAGACGCAGCTGAGGGTTGTTTTCTTTCTTTCTTCTTTTTTTTTTAAAGTTTTTGTTATGATCAACTTGAAGTCAGCTCAATTCCTCTTTGATGACAAAGTTCTTGGTTATTAGGTGAATAAATTATTCTTAGGCTTATTAGTAGTTGTAGTTATCAAAGTTACCCTGGAATTAAAGGCTATAATTTTAAGAACATACTTAGGTAATGAACTTTGCTGGGTCAGTTTATTGGTCACTTATGAATAAACTTCATAATGAAGTTTGTCATTATTAGTGATCTGAAAAAATCTCTTTTGGAACAGACAAGATAGCTGACCAGAGAAATTAGCTACCAGATCGTCTCAGAAAGAAGGAAAAGTTTCAGATGAAAAAGGAAAAACAAAAATTTGATCAGGCATAATTCCAATGGAAAAGTGCCAGAACCTACCAGAGATTCCACAGGAAGAAGTTATGGAGCAGAACAAGAAGAAACAAGGTATAAGCAGAGATCTACCAGTGAGAGGCTTAGAGCCCACTGAAAAGGGTAGGTAGAGTGGTTTGTTTCTACTTCTCTCACATCTCTGGTAGTCAGCAGGCTCCTAAGCTGCTGGAGAGTTTTTCTACCTTTACAAGCCCAAAAGCAGCTGCTGCGAGCGAACTGGGAACTTCTTAAGGACAAAGCACCAGGCTGCCAGCCCCCTTGGGGTCGCTTCCGGTCACCACAGACCTGAGCCAAGACGGTAGATACCATATTGTTCTCCACCCACTGTGAGCCCTTTGTCCGCCCCAGGGAGCTTCAGCCCCTCAGTTTCTTTCTTGCTTGTTTCCACACAAACATCTCCCAACTCCAGCCCAGACTGCAGGAGCCACAGAGGCAGTGGTTCCAGGGGATGTGTGTGACCCCAGAGCCTGGACATTCCAGGCAGGCTGCCTTCTGCAGAGAGGGACAGAGATTACCAGAGTGCTAGCTTTTCTCCATACACATTCTTTTCCTTCCCTTCCCCTCCCCTGCTTATAGCTGCTGAGAGAGAAAATTGAGCCATGGCTCTCAGGAATGGCTGATTCCCCTCTGTTGGTGCATCCACTGAGGAACCCACTGAGGCTTCCACAGAGAGTGGTGCTCAAACTTTTCATCTTTAAAACCTGCAGCAGACTAAGGGATGCTCAGACTGTGAGCTCCCTACTCAATGACCCTCCCTAGTGCTCTTTGCCCAGCTGCTCCATGAGAGCAGGGCACACCCTGAAGTGGAGGGACATCAAGCCTGCTTGAGAACCCCATAGGCAATTTGGGATCAGCACGCTTCTCTCTGGCATGGTCGGGGATTGATATCAGGGGACCCGGGGACAGGACTACAGGCCAGATCCCGTACCCTCAGGACCTGACTGTGTTGCTCAGGGGCACAGAGGAGAGATTTGTGAACTAATCTTGGGAGGTGAGGGATACCTAGTGAGCAGAAGTAAAAAGACAGTGCAGTGTGGGTCCCAGCTGCAGCTCATTCATGGAGTATCCCTCCACCCACAGGAAGGCCTTGTTCTTGGCCCAGGGTGAGATTGTGGACAGGGAAGCTCCCAGCCTATAGCACCATCATGGGGGAGCTCAGCTAGTTTGAGCTCCTGCTTACCAGCAGTTGCAGAAAAGACACCATGGAACAGACAGCAGGGGAGAAGAGCAAAACTTGCTCCTGACAGCCAGACCACAAATCTCAGATGGCCCCGCATGCAAAAGCAGACTTTCTAGCTTGGTGGGGCTACTTTAGCCACTCCCTAGTGGCTATTCCTATCAGCGATGGAGGGACTTTTGACCCTTGCACAGACAGCCACCTTGCCAGCTTTTGTGGAGCCTGAGAGCCTATCACCTGACCCAGCCTTGCTCAGCCTTATTCCCCCACCCACCTCTGCTGTAGTGTAGATAAAGCCTCACCTGGAAGTTTCAGGGCCCCACCTACAACCTAGGGAATTCAAGTTCTTCTCCTCAGGTGCTAGAGCCATTCACAGGTCCCAAAAACAACACAGCAACTTGTTCTTTTGTAAGCAACACCTACTGGCAGGGAGGTCAATTTGTACAGCCCTTTACAACATTTACTGACTTAATTATACAGGGAGTGATTGATTCGTACCCACATGCACCACATACTGTCTCAGAGATCAAACTGGGAATGCCAGTATAATTCCCGCTGTTAAGAAGACCACAAGATGAGGAAAGAGATAGAATTTCAAAGAGCTCCATCCTCCCTCATCAACAAGAGACAGGGAATCTGCCCACACGCATAGCTCATCACTGCTACAACTTACAAACAACTAGCAACTGAGAAAACAACCACACTAAGGATATCTATAACCAAGGCATCCATCCAGAACCTAGACCACCATCAAAATACCCACAAGCAAAGCTAAAATTTCTTACCCAACATGTGCTATAAACACACCTTTATGAGGGGGGAGAACATCTAAACAAAAGAAAATTCCAAAACAAGAAGCAAGAGCTACTCTAGGTGAGAAGGAATCAGTACAAGAATTCCGAGAGTATGAAAAATCAGAGCAAAAGGATACCCCCAAAGGGGCACACCAGCTCTCCAGCAGTGGATCCCAACCAAATGAAAATATTGAAAAGACAGATAAAGAATTCCAAATATAATTGTCAGGAAACTCAATGAAATCCAAGAGAAAATGGAAAAACAATTCAAAGAAATCAGAAAAATAATTCAGGAAATTAGTGAAAAATTGATTAAAGAGATAGACATATTAAGAGAAAAACAAATAGAATTTCTGGAAATAAAAAATTTATTTAATAAAATACAAATCACATTGGAAAACTTTAAGCATAGACTAGGCCAGACATAAGAAAGAATTTCAGAGCTTGCAGACAACTCTTTTGGATTAATTCAGTTAGAAATAAAGAACAAAGAATCAAGAGAAACAAACAAAGCCTGAAAGAAATACAGAATTATGTAAAATGGTCAAATAGAAGAATGAAAGATATCCATGAGGGTGAACAAGCACATGTAAAAAGGCTGGAAAACCTATTTGAGGGTAAAATTGAGAAAAATGTCTCTGATATTGCTAGAGATTTAGATATCCAGATACAAGAAGCTCAAGGAACACCTGGAGATTCATTGCAAAGAAGCAATCACCAAGACAGTCATCAGACTGTTGAAAGTCAACATGAAGGAGAAACTCCTGTGAGCCATGAGGTGTAAACACCAAGTAACCTACAAAGTTAAGTTAATCAGGCTAACTGCAGACTTCTCAATGGAGACCTTACAAGCCGAAAGGGATCGGGGCCCCGTCTTCAGTCTTCTTAAACAGAACAACGCCAGCCTAGAATTTTTTATCCTGCAAAACTAAGCTTCATATATGAAGGAGAAATAAGGACTTCTCCAGACACGCAAACAGTGAGAAAATTTGTCAAGAACAGACCTACACTGCAGGAGATATTCAGAACTGCATTATACATGTATTAGCAAAACAGACACCCACAGGGGTAAAACCACCAAAAAACTAAACATCAGAGCTCATATAAAACAATATCACAAGATGGTAAACAAAGCAATAAGGTACTACCCAACATGATGAACAGAACACCATCCCACATATCAATCTTATCAATCAACGTGAATGGCTGAATGCCCCACTCAGAGACATAGGCTGACTAAATGGACGAAAAAATACAACTTAAGTATCTGCTGTCTCCAGGAAATGCATCTAACCTACAAGGGCTCATAAAGTCTCAAGGTGAAGGGATAGAAAAAAATATTCCATGAAACCAAAAAAGAGAAATCAAAAGAAAGCAGATGTAGCTATTCTCATATCTCCTTTGTTCCCAATTTATCTTTAAGAAAACACCTCACTCAAGATATTGAAACTCAGAAAATAGTATGATCTATCAGTAACTAAATATCTTTCATGATTATTTCTAACTGTTCTTAGACACTGCCTTTGTCTAATAAAGTAAGCTCTCATTTCCTCACTTTAACTCAATTGCATTTTCCTATCACCACTTCCCTGGTTCAAACCATCTTCTACCCTGTTATGATATTAAACTTCCTAAAGCACAGCTCTGATAGTTTCACAGTACTATTTGAAGACATTCAAAGTCTCTCCGGGGAGGGCAACATTTTGAGATTGAACTTGGAAGATAATGTCCCATAGAGAAGGCCACCCCACCCCACCCCTGTCTGCGGAAAATTTGTCTTCCATGAAACTGGTCCCCAGTGCCAAAAATGTTGAGGATCGCTGCTCTAAAGGGTAGACAGGAGAGAGAGAGAGAGAGAGAGAGAGAGAGAGAGAGAGAGAGAGAGAGAACACAAACAGTAAGATTGGGAATTTCCTCTTTTTATTTCCTTTACCTCAAATGTCTTTATACTTCATACCCATGTGTCCAATCTAGATCAAATGCCAACTTCTCCAAAATGTTTTCTCTGGTGCCACCAGCTAGAAATGATTCCTTCCTCTAAAGACAAGCTGTGCTGCTGCACACTCTGTGTTGTATCAAAGGTACTTGTGTACACGCTTTATGCTCGTGATGGTACAATAAGCTGTTTATAAGAAGAGTGTGTGTTAGCTTCATCTTATTTATTTCCCCAAATACCTTTTTAAATAAAAAAAAATGATGCAGTCATGGGAAATTATGCAATGAATGACAGCGATTTTTATAGAAAAATATTAATAAATACGAGTCCATCCTAATATAGAACTGACACTATAAAAAATTTTCAGATATTTTAATCAAAATTGCAAAAATTTATATAAAAACTAAGGAAAAGAAAACTTTGCAGAAATCATACATTTCAGTAATAATGCCATTAGAAACTTTTCTTCAGATTTCTACTGGTCATCATTTATTACAGGCTGTTGAATGAACCTTTAAGGAATTAAATTCAGATTAGAAAAAAGAAACATTTCTGAGTACTCTATTCAATCTAATGCAATAATGATTATCATTATGTACGAAGTGTGAAATTTTATCCTTTTGCATTACTTGTCAATTCATTTTTGCATTTAGGTTTGCCCTGTGTAATAAGTTGGTTTCTATTTTTCAATTGCTTTGTAATAGAAAGTTCTTGCTGGGTTAAAATAGTCCTCTTTTTATGCTATACAGTAATTCAATGTCAGGGTTTTCTACTAGGAATATGAAGCTATAACTTATTTTGCATATATAATGAACCTCTGGTTATCTCGGACTGAACTACCCATACTGGGGGAAGTTGTGCTTCAACATTTATCAACAACACTGCAGTATATGCTCTGTTTATATACTGGTTGTTCCAATCTCTCTGCCTATTTTTACTTTACATTCAGTCTGTATCACTGTAGACATATAATATAATGACTTAATCACATGTTCTTCCTACAAGAAAAGTTGGGAAAAAGTACCTTTGATTTTGAGTGCTACTCAACTTCATATAGTCAGCTTGCCAAAGTGAAGGCTGCCAGGAACATTTAAAGAAATCAGGATGGGAAATGTAGACATACATATCCTACTGCCTTGTCAAGCGAGATAACATGTGTGAAAACACTCTATAAATTGTAAATAGCCATCCCAATGTATTTCACAAAATAAACATAAACTTCCTATTGACTCAAGTGGAATAATAATATGGCAGAACAAGCACTTGACTTAGAATTGTGCTATCTAGATGTGTGGTCATCTCCTACAACCAAGTTACATATCCTGGGAAATGTATTTGACATCTACCGGCATTAGCATACCCAACATCTCTTTTTTGTTTTTGCTTGGCCTCCTCCCCCCCCATTCTTTTGAGAGAATGTTCTGAATCTCCTTTGAGGAACTCCTTTTCCCCTGAGTGGAATTGAGTGCACTTCCTTTGTACAATCAGTGAGCTTGGGACCCAGGCTGGCCAGTTAATCTCCGTGACTTTTTAGCTCAAAACTATAGCTGAATTATTGGGAAAAAGATATCATATGTCTGGAGTGCCTGGAAGTTATGTTTGCTCGTTGTGGGAAGTACCTACCTTAGAACAAAGCAAACAGAACAGACAAGGCATGATAAAGAATACGGCTGACAGTGCCCTGAGGTTGCCATTTGATGCACAGCTCTAACTTGGAAATGAATTCCTTGCATTTTCCAGTAGGCAAATCGATAAATTCCATTTTATGTTTATCATAGTTCAAGTGTCCTGAGTCAGACTTTTGTTTTCCTCAAATGTTAAATAAGGATAATAATGTATTGTAGTGCTTAACAGTGTGACATTTTTGAAGTAGTTATGAAAAATAAATGAAATAAATAAAGGAAAAATAAAAATAAACAATATAGCATTATCAAAGCATTTAGTATAAAACTTGGCACATTCTTAGAGACACAAATGAATATATATTAAATGCTTACTAAAATATAAGACATTTAAATAAAAACTAATAGAAATATAATTTGATTTTCTAGGGTGATTTCATTATTTTCCAAGCACTGGGATATAATTGCTTTCAAATTAAGTTAGTGATAGAGATTTTCTTTTGTTATAATAATGGTGAATTAAGCACCACCTGTTGAATTAGATGATATCTTTAAGAGAATGGACAGCCACCTTTAGGGTAGATTATTAAGAAGTTAGACATTTCCATGAATTATAATTTTTTATTAAACCACTGATGAAATGTTAACTTGTTTAGCATTTTTCCTATCTAAAAAAACCAAAAGGCAACAGTAAACTTTCCCTTCTTCTGTATCTTCCTTTAAGAACTGCCTTTTCATTTTCTTGTATTGTACTGGAAGTACTAGTATGCACAAGAGGTTTTTGTTTGATCAATTCCAAATCACTTCATAATCCAATGAAGTTTGGCTTCTGCTTTCACCAAAAAATATACATTGAATTTGTTGCCAAGTTGTCCAATGACCTACTAGCTACCAGATTAAATGAACAGTTTAATCTTCATTGTAACAGAACTCTTTCAAGAGTGGGGAACCTGTAGCCTTCTGATTTCAAGATTATTCTTTTTTAAGCACCAAAGGAGGCAAAAAAAGCTTCATCTTTCTCTCCTGCACCCCTTTTAATAAAACAATTTGTTCTGTAAAATTTGGATTCAGTCAAAAGGCCACACTTAAGGACTGGGAAGACCACCTGTGGACTTAAAGCTGCAGGTCCTCAACCTTGCGAAGCTGTAGCCATACTGGGAATCCAGTGGAGCAAGGAACCGTAGGGGGTCTTCAGCAAAGCTTATAAGCAAATGTGTCTATGTATGAAAATTAAATATTCAGTAAAGGCAAAGCCAAAAATCAACAGGGGGAGAATAGATTGTTGAGTATATGGTGTTTAATGTATAGGGGAAAAAAAACCCAAAACCATATCTTTTACCAACATTTTATATAAAAGTCAACCTGGATACATTAAAACCCTGTATGTCTTACAAAACATTGATGAGATAAAGAAAAGGGCATCTAAACAAATGGAGAGATGTTTCATCTTCATATATGAAAGATTCAATATCATTAGGATTGAATTTTTCCAAACTCAATCTACAGAATAAAGATATCTTAACCCAAACATTTGTACCCACATAATTTTCTGAAATAAAAAATATAATAATAAATATGTCTTAACCAAAATCACATCAAGCTAGTTTGTAGATCTTGACAAACTGATTCTAAAGTTTAAAGGAAAGCAAAAGATCTAGAATAACCAACAAAATAATGAAGGAGAACAAAGTTCAAGGACTCACATGACCCAATTTTAAGATTTACTATAAAGCTACACAAATCAAGACAGCATGGTACTATTGGAAAAATAGACACAAAGGTCAATGAAACAAATTAGAGAACTCAGAAATAAACACACACAAGTATAGTCAGCTGATATTTAGCGAAGATTCAGAGGCAATTCAATGGATGAAGGATAGCCTTTTCAACAAATCATCCTGGACAAATGCATGTCTCTGGATAGGGACTTACACATTTTACAAAGAGTAAATCATAATAAGACACAGACCAATATGTAAAACACAAAACTATAAAACTTCTGTAAGAAAATATAAAAGAAAATCTACATGACTTTTGGCTAGTGATGAGCTTTTAGATGAAGAACTAAAACACAATCCATGAAAGAAAAAAATGAATAAAATGAACTTTAGCAAATTATAAACTTCTGCTCTTTGAAAAACACTCTAGAGAATTAAAAGATATACCACAAACTGGGAGAAAATATTTGCAAAAATATATATGATAGAGTACATATATACAAATATACTAAAGATTTCTTAAGACTCAAAAATAAGAAAAAACAACCAAAAAACAAACAACCCAATTAAAAATGAGTAAATCATTTGAACAGACACCTCACCAAAGAAGATAGAGTGGAATCTGTAAAACTAAAGGCAAAAGTAAATGTAATTAAGCACTATAGTCTAGTTGACAAAAGTTTCCCATGGAGCTATACGTTAATAATTCTGAAATTATATATGTGTATATCAAGAATTAACAGTTGAGAAAATGGATGGTGGATGGTAGAGCCAGGTTTCTCACTATTGGTGTGGGAAGTTACAGATAAAAATGGGGAGGAAGCTAGACTGGTGCATGTGGTGATGGATTAGAGTTGGAGACATCAGTATGAACTTATGTTTAATCTTTATACAGATGATCACACATATATTTATATGTGCTAACCCATGTATATACACAATCTATAAAGTTTTATACACACACACTTATATACAGATGTCCATGTATCTATCTATCTACCTATCTTCTTGCTCTGTCCCTGAGGCACTGACACGCCAGTAGTAATGAACATACCCAATGCCAAGATCTTGGTTTCTAATACTATAAAAGGGACCAGGGCTCTTTAGAGAAGTGGCTGATTCTAAGACTGGGGAAGGAAATGTATAAAACAAGCTTGGTTCATCTTATAGTGCCAGAAAATAAGAAAGTGCTAGAAAATTTCATGATGATTACAGTTATGTCAACGGGACATACAAGCCAACCAAAAGAGTTCTAAAAAGCCAAAGCTGGTACAACATGAGCATCAGTATAAATAAAGTAGTGTTGAATTATAACCCAAAGTATAAAATAAATATCCATGAGTTTGTACTGATAAAAAATGATCAAAGAAATAAATAAATAAAGGAAATAGACAAATGTTCTATGTAGTCTAATTTTAAATAATTTTTGTAGTTTGTAGATACATTACCCTTAAGGAGATTGAATAACTGTACACTTAAGTGTGGGCTGTGCACGATGACCTTTTCTCAAAGAGTACGGTGTGGAAAAAGAGGAAAAATGAGTAATTATACAGCAGAGAAACATGATCAACACTACATCAGCAAGTGATTAAGGCCAACAATGATTGATATTGTCACATTGACATTATAGTATGTGAAGAAAATGGTACTTTACTGCTAGGGTCCTCTTCCCCAAAGGATATATAGCTCTAGCTTAAACATAAGAAAAATATCAGGCAAATCTCAATAGAGGGACATTTTAACCTTACCAGTATTTCTCAAAACTGTCAAGGTCATCAAAAACAAAGAATGGCTGAAAATATGCCTCAGCCAATAGCAGTCTGAGACATGATGACTAAATGTAATGTAGTACCCTGGATAGGATCTTGGAAGATAAAAGGAACTTGGTAAAAGCTAAGTATATCTGAAAAAACTGTGGATTTTAGTTAATAATAATGTGTCAATTGTGTTTATTAATTATGTCACATATATTAACATAAGATATTAATAAAAGAAAACTGAGTGCAGGGTATGTGGAAATTTCCAGTGCTATCTTCACAATTTTTCTGTAAATCTAAAACTATTCTAAAAATTTAAAAAGCATATTAAAAAACCTATATTTGGAAGGCAAAATGATAGTTAATAGAATAAAATGTGGGCAAATATCTTTGAGACCCAAGGTCAGGAAATGACTTAGAAAGAAAAAAAAACTTCAAAGCACAATCACAGGGGAAAAGAGATGAATTTTATTAAGTCAGTACTAAGGCTTTCTGTTCAATGAAGATAACTTCAGTCAAAGTTACATATGGAAGACAAAATAGAGAAGGTAGTTTGTGAGGTATAACAAAGGGTTAATATAGCATATATAAGGAATTCTTACAAATCAGCAAGAAGCAGAGAGCAGCCATAATAGAAAAGTAGGTAAAAATCATGACCAACAAATTACATAAAAGAAAACCCCCAAATCTAACACCCACATGAAAAAATATTCAAAACTATGAATAATCAAATAAACGCAAATGTAAATTATAATGTGTTATTGTTTCCTTTAAAAAAACTAATGAAACTAGGAAGCTGGATAGTACCACTATTGGTGCTCATGAACCTGGGTGTACATTCAGTAGAGATTGCTGACATATTTTAGTTAAATGTGGATGAATATCCTATAATTCTGAATCTTTGCTCCATGGTAAGTATCCCAAAGAAATCACTAATATGTCCATACCTGCTTAGACAAATAGTTATATATGTGTGTGTGTGTGCATGTATATATATGTATGTATTATATAAAGAATATCTATATATTCTGTATGTATATATATAAAGAAGTAGCATCACTTGCATAGTGGGAAGTTAGATATATTAAATAACTTTGGTTTGCATCATTGGGAGAGTGACATCATTAAGAGAATTAAAATGTGTTGGAAAAACGCAGGCAGAACAATGTGGATAGAGCTTAAAAACAAAGTGCTTGGTAAAACAAGCACAAAAAAACCCAGAATGAGATATATAACTTTGTGCCTTTTATTTGAATTAAAAATACCTAGCAAACAATACTCATTTTAACATGAATACATACAAACTAAACAAATCAATAAAAAATAAGAAATGGGTCCTGTATACATCAATAATAAGATATCATTAACCAAGAAACACAATAGTTAAAAATAATGAAACTTAATAAGCAACAAGGACAAGTCAGTAGGAGCCATTATTTTAAAGAGGGAGAAACCGGTCTGTGATGGATTATGTCAAGCATAAACTGAGTACATGATTAATATTTTTATATTAAAATTTCAATTCAAATTTTAAGAATGTGAGTAAAACTTGATACAACCTGGACTTTTGAATTATTCCCACTGATCATCCTTATCAATATGAGATATACCAATTCATTTGTAACAGTTTGATTAGAAAAATAAAAGGGAACTTCTATTTTATTTCTGACTTTGTAAGTCATATACAGGAACAACAAAGTCTTGGGCTTACTCAGGGAATGCAAGCCGCAGATAAATTAAAAAAAAAAGAAAAAGATTAAGACAAAGGGATTTACAGGAAGCAGATGTCCAATAGCCTAATTATACAGTGACCTAACCGAGCAGAGCATTTGATGTGAATATAAAAGTGACTAATATGATGAGCCATCCTCACAAAGAAAGACACTGGAAATTAATTAGGTGAATGCTTCCTTCTAGTGTTTTCGTAACAATACTTTTAAAAAATATCATTAAGCTTCCAGTATTAAGAATGATACATCATTGCAAGTCATATTTTTAGAAATTATTGTTACTTTTTAAATGACCACTTGCATAGACAAGTAATTATGTTAGGCCTACAACAAAGAAGTTTGTTATGATTTAATTTATTACTTTTTTAGTAGATGTTTGCTAAATAACAGAACTGCTTATAATAATTACCTCAGTCCCACTTGTTGCCCTTTCTCTAACAAAAGAAACATATTCTCTACCCAGCTAGGGGCAGAAAAGTGCACAAAACAAGCTTCCATGGCTGTTCATAGCCTTGGAGATAAAATGCAAATTCTTCTGGATCAAGACATATGAGACCTTTGAAGATCTAGCCAGTGCTTGCCTACTTCTAGTCTAGGGTTTTCTCAATCTGGACAAAATTGATATTTGGACCACATAATACTTTGTTGTAGGGGAGCTGCTCTGTGCACTACAGGGTTTTAGCAGCAGCCCTGGCGTAGGCCCACCACATGCCAGTCACCAACCCTCTACCTCCAGTCGTGATCAAAAAAAAAAGGCTCAAGTAATTGCTAAATATTCCTTGAGAGGATATCTCACAACCAGTTGAATATCATTGCTTTTCAGTTCATTTTTCACAATTCTGTATTAGTTTTCTATTGCCACCATAGAAATCGCCACAATTCAGTAGCTTAAAACAATACTAATGTATGATCTCACAATCTATAGGTCAGGAATTCAAAATGGGTGGGCTGGTTTCTCTGCTCCTGGTTTCACAAGAACCAAAATAGGGTCTTGGCTAGTTGGGCTCTTATCAGAAGGCTCTGAAAAGAATCAGCACCCAAGCTCATTCAAATTGTTGGCTGAGTCCTGTTCCTTGCGTCTGTATAAATGAGGTCTTCATTTTCTTGCTGGCCTTCAGCCAGGGGTCATTTTCAGCTGCTGGAGGCCACCCGTGTGGCTCATTTCCCCCTTCATCATCAAAGATAGCAACAGTGGGTACATTCCTTCTCACACTTTGAATCTTTCCAACTTCTGCTTCTGTCTTATCTCTTGGCTGTGTCTCTCTTATTCAGGCTGGATAAATTTCCCTGTTTTTAAGGGCTCAGGCTATGAGACTGGGCCCACTCAGATAATCCAGGATAATTTCTCTACTTCTAGGAATGTAATATTAATTACATCTGCAAGGCCCAATTGGGTAGCACCTAGATTAGTTCTTCATTTAATAGCAAAGGTATACAATTTTGCGAGGACATCTTTAGAGTACTGCCCACCACAATTCCCCACTTTAATTACTAAGATCCTGTCAACTGAATGACCAACAGTTCTGTAAGTATATTTTCTCAAGCTTCTGAGGTGACATACCTCCTGGTCCAAGCGCCTGAGGCACTTTACTTGTCTCTCAATGTTCTGCTCAGATAAAGGCTTCAGGGAGCCTGTTCTGACCATACCATTAGATGATGGTTATATGGAACATCCAGAGAATCATTTTCTCATCTGAATCATGGCACTTAACACATTATACGGCCTGTATCTATCTAATTAGCACATAGTAGAAATTCAATAAATGGTGGTTGAATGAATAAAAAAAGCCTGTATTACCAGAAATACAGAGTATACAAAGGAAGAATTAAAGATTTAAAAATTTACTATGCACTTTAAAGAGTATTTCAGTATTTTTACCTATTATCAAGTATTTACAAGTTCTATTTACCTTCATCTAGGACTATTGTTAATATGTGTTTTATCCCTATATGTGGATCTAAAGAATCTAAAACCATTTAGAATTTATCTGGACCTCAAAATTTAGACTATTAGAACTAGACAATCTAGGTTTAACACTTTCTATTGACAGCTATAGATCTTGTCTTTATTTTCCTGGGTGCCCTCTAACCATAAGGGTGATTTAATTGAAACAAGACTCTCCTCTCTGTCTGTTTTACTTTGGTGCAACCTGAAACTGAAACTAAAAGAAATATTGTCTTATTAGTGTATTCCAACTCTGCTGATTGTTTTGTTTGTATTTTCAAATTATATTAGTGGAACAGGTTGAAGCATGCATTCCTGCTGGAGGCTTGTCCTCAAAGGACCAATTATTATAAAAACAATTCTTCTGAACACTTATAAATAATTTTAATATGTAGAAATAATTAAGGATTAACCAAAGCTCTTTCCCTTTTTTTCTCTCTTCTTCCTTTTTCCTTCCCTTTCTAAAAAACTCAGGCTAAAATCCATTAGATAAGGCTGAGCGGTGGAGGGTAGGGGACTGTACGAGCCCGTGCGAGGGCGTCTAGAGGAAGTGACCTCACAGGGTACAAATCAGTGGGGTGTCAGAGGCCAGTCGGGGTCGGGGAGGTACCGATGCAAAAGCAGGGGCTAGCACAGAGTGTTGGTGTGGGTGCCATCAACAAAAACACAAATCAGGTTTCAGATAACTGCAGTGAAATAAGTCACATAGAAGCAACGCACAAGTTTAATAATGTGAGGCAGAGGGTAAAACAATTTAGTTTGCCTGATAATTGAGAAAGATTTGTAGATGTATCTATGCCTCAGGTCCTTCCAGAAGAAAGTTTTCTCACCCTATCTGGTGGTTACCTACCTGAAAAACACTTAGACCCAGGGAAGATCTGAAAGAACTTCCTGCATTGGCACTACCCTGGAAGGACTTTGATTCTAAGCATCATTCAACTTATTTGACATGAAGAGATGAAGCCAACTCTGCCATCAAGGCAATCAAAATTTCCTCTACGTCAGGTATAAACATGCCACCTGATCATTTCAAGGTGCTATCTGCCATAAACTAGAGAAAAAATGAGCTGGTGTTTCTATCCTAGAGAATTCAATGACACATGATTTATATGTCTTGAGATGTATTTAATCTTCTAAAATTTTCTTATTGTAACTCAAAAGTTGAATGATTTAAATATAGTGTGACAACATCTTAGAATCTGCTGGGGGACCTGTCGTGTCTTTTCACCTAGAAAACAAAAACGCCCCTTGAATTACTAAATATTTTGGTGCACAAAGAATTACAAAATAAGCAACGGGCAGTAGCCATGGCTGAAACTAAAGCATTACTCTTTTGAAGTTGGCCTACAATACCAAATATTGCAAAGTAATTTCACCCTGTGTTTTTATGCAACTATACATTCATATGCTTCCCAGAGTATCTAAGCAGTGCTAATGACACAGAAGACTCTCAACAAGTGGTTGTTATATTAATTGAAGTGAACTGAACTCCAGCTTTTAAAATAATTTTGTTATGGAAGTGCTACTATTTAGGTTATAAGAGGAAAGAACAGTTTTCTATATCTTGCTATAAAATGGATACTAATGTTATTTGTATCTCAAACTTAATCCTGAGAAAACACAACACAGTAGTAGAACATCATTATTTTTCTGATATATTGCATCATATAATACAAGGTTATACAGGTAAAGAGTGGTTTCTTTTATTTATTATTAGGTTAACAATGACAAGAATGATACCTTCAAAAATCTTATAAACTAGAGCTTTTGCCTCATTTAAGTCAGACTGGCTTGGTAAAACAACAACATGCATGTAAGAAATGGTTTATGCATCTGAAGAAAATAAAAACTTGGATATTTTAATGTCTCAACTGAATTTGTAAATGTGGCAATTTTTACTGTTCATTATCAGTCAATAGGAACAACGGCAGATTCTGGAAGTGAATTCTACAGAGTGGTATGACAATTACTGTTATATATCTCAGCAATCTTTTAATAAATAATATGAGTCTTGTTTGCATTTATCAGAGTGATCCTTAAGCAAATACCCATGTGAGAAAGAAAGCTTGCATATTTATAAGAGGAAATTTACATATAACTACACATAAAATATTCTGTTCCTTTGTAAAATACTTCTTTATAATTTCCATTAAAATCATCATGTAATTATACCAGAGATACAAACCTAACAAAAATTATGCCAAGCATTATTAGAGGGAGTGCTTTTCAATTGCAAGGGCATCTGTTCTGTGAGAATTTTCTGGTTTCAATTTCTGTTATACCAAAAAAAAAAGAGACAGAGATAAAATAAGGACTTTGTCCCTTACAAAGAACTGTGTTCAGAGGTCATGCACCAAAATTATTTTTAAACTGGAATGAAAATTATAATAATAAATTATTGATTGTAATATACTGTAAATAATAAACAGGCTATACAGAAAAAGGGAGTTTTTGTTTTAGCCTAAGGGTATAAAAAACAATATCAGAAACACATAACATCATTGATGCATCAACAAATACTCAGTTTTTCACTCAGCAAGCCTTCTTTCTGAGTGCTTCCTGTTTCAGCATGCACGCTAGGCAGCACAATTCACTATTGCTAGGTCATGGAAACAACCCATGTGCCCGTCAATTCATGAGTGGATTGTTAAAATCTGGTATATGTTTACCATGGAATATTACTCAATTTTAAGAAATGACAGTGAGCTAGCACCGCTTATGTTATCCTGGATTAAGCTTGAGCCCGTTATTCGAAGTGAGGTGACACAAGACCCAAAGAATGGGCCCCACTTGTACTCGTCATCAAATTGGTACTGACTGATTAACACTATGGTGCTCAAATGGTGGTGGTGTTCACCAGGGATTTGGGGGTGGGGGGTAGACAGACATCTGAGAGATGTGGTGAGCACTGTGGAGGGGAGGGGCATGCTTGAAATGTAGTTGGGGATGGGAATTAGGGGTCTAAATAGGGGGAAGGAAATCCTCTAAAACTGATTTATGTGAATAGCTGTACAACTTGGTAAATTTACTAATAATCATTTAATTGTACACTTAAAATGGAGTAAAAGCATGATATGTAAATTACACTTCAATAAAGAAAAAAAGAAAATGGAAAAATAATAAAACTAAGAGCAAAAGTTAATGAAAAAGGAAACAAACATATAATAAAGAGAATTGGTAGGGTTTAAATGTTTGTCCCCTCCAAAACTCATATTGAAATTTATTCACCATTATGATGGTATTGTGAGGTGGGACTTTTAGGTGGGTGTTTAGGTCATGATTGTTCTGCCCTCATGAAAGGACTAATGCCTTTATCACAAAGGATCATTATTGTGGGAGTGGGTTCACCCTTTTTCCTTTCACCCTGTGGTGGTTTCCACCATGTTATGATGCAGTAAGAAGACACTCACCAGATGACAGTACCTTGATCTTGGACTCTCCAGCCCCTAGAACTGCAAGCCAATAAATTTCTGTTTTTCATAAATTTAAAAAAAATTTATATTTTAGAAAAATCATTCTGCAGAGCTGTGGTCTCAAAGTGTGGTCCCTGGACTGTCAGTGTTGGCATCACCTGGAAATCTGTTAGAAAAGTGAATTTTCAAGAGCCCCCACAGACCTACCACGGACATAACAATCCATGTTTTAGCAAGCGTCTCATGTGATTCGGACGCACACTACAGTCTGAAAACCACCGGTGTAGAGAATGGAATGGTGGTAGCTATTTCACTAGAAGTATTTTCAGCCATCAGAAATTAAAAATCTGATCAATAGTGGCTTAAACAAGAAACAGGTTTATTTATATGTAACAACATGAATTCTCAGGAAAAGCAGTCCAGGGATGGCACAGTGGCCACACAATGCCAACAATAGCACCGTTTCCTTCTACCTTCATATTTCATCTTTATCAGGATGGGACTTCTGTTCTTAAAATTATGCAGCGACTATTCCAGTTCCAGGCTTTACGACTGTCATGCTCACACAAAGGAAGCTGGGAAAAGGTTTTGTCTGATGAGATTGCATTTATTTTATGACAGAATAAAACAAAAGTGGAAGCTTCTTAAGGCAATTAAGCCCACATCTGATTGGTGAGAACCACACCAAGAGCCTCTCTAGCTACAAAATTGCAAGTATGATAAATGGAAAGTGGCTACTCAGTTAGTAAACTCTTCAGCAAGTTCTCACTTATTTGGTACACATTTTTTTCCCAACTAAAAACCTCTATGAAGTATATATATTTTAAGCTGTCTTTTGTAATAAGAGGAAAACAAAACTTGAATAGTAAAGCATATTCTTGTCAGATGCTCAGTAATTCTTAATTAACCACCTGTTATGCCAGGATTCTCCTATAGATTCCTGTGAAGGAATATTAGAGCTCTCCTATATATGTCTATGACAATTCACAAAAACAGTATAGACTGTGTGGATTAATTCTCATAAACTTGAGATGACAACCTAGGATCATCTCTGCATTCCAGCAATTATCTCTGGGGTGATTTGTGGAGAACCACCTAATGTGGAAATTCTCCCTTTTGTATTACTTTGGGGTTCACTGAAAATTGACGATTTTCTCTAATCAAGGATGGACATCCTACTTCCGTACTGAGGTTTGACAAATGTACGCAACAATGCAAATTGCTTAGCAGTTCGAATCAATAATCTTTCTTAACGTGCTTCTCTATAGCCTTTCGCATGCCCTGAGGTATGGGTTTCAAGTAGGAAAAAAGTGCAGTTATCTTCATTTATTAGCTAGCAAAGCTGTTGTGATAAAAATGAAAATCATTCACAATTAGAATCTGACATTTGTAAACTGCTAAGCAATTTGCATATTGGGAGAAAGCAAGAATCCTAACTCTTTTTTGTTTCCACATTTCCTGTGTAACATGAACATTAGGAATTTAAGTTACTTAATAGTAGCTGAGAAATGCCGGGAAGAAAACCCTAAAGTCCTGTGGGTTCATCCTGAGCTTCATCACTGGCTGTGGTGACAAGTGGTCCTGCTTAGTAATTGGGAACAGAGGAGATGGGAGAGTGTGAGTAAACACTATTTCTCCAAGAAAATAAGCAGCACTCTTCAGTCTCTACTGAATAAATCCAAATACCTTAAGAAATATGTTGTCCTGGATAAAATTCAAAAGCATTTGGGAGACTAAAACCTTACATGTTATAATTACACACATACACTGACAGGAGGAATGAACATAAACAACAGCACTAACCATTGCTCTTTAATTGAAATTAAAGACAGTTTTAAAACTTCATTTCCCTGAGCAAAAGGCAAGAGTACCAACTTCAATTTCAAAATCATTATCAATAGTGTATAACACATTGTCAAACAAAAGCACTTCTCTTGCTGTGCAGTCTGCTCCTATTGGCATTTGGCAGTCTGAACACACAGTCATGCTATCTAACGCTCATATTTTCCAAACATAACAAAAGGAGAACAAACTCTGAAGATTATTAGAAAATATTAGCAGGCATGAATATCTGTGGATCCATTTAAGTTGATTTGGACAAGGGACAAACTCCAAGCCTACTTTCTTCCTTAATCATAATTTTTTATCATTATAAGTATACCCAATAAGATGTACTTTGACCAGATATTACCTTTTACGAACGGATGAGGAGTTTTTTGAAATAATGTATTTAGAGGCATACCTCGTTTTATTGCACTACAGTTTATTGTGCTTCACAGATACTGTGTTTTTTACAAATTGAAGGTTTGTGGCAAACCTGTGTCAAGCAAGTCTACCGAAGCCACTTTTATGATAGCATGTGCTCACTTCATGTATCTGTGTCACATTTCGGTTTATTCTTGCAATATTTCAAAACTCATTATTGTTATTATATCTGTTATGGTTATCTGTGATCAGTGATCTTACTATTGTAATTGTTCTGGGGCACTACCAACAGTATCCAGATACTACAAACAAACTCAACCAATAAATGTTGTCCATGTTCTCATTGCTCCACCGACCTGTCTGCCCCTGTTTTTCTCCCTCTGCTTGGGCCTCGTTATTCCCTGAAACACAATATTGAAATTAGGACAATTAATAACCTTACAACGGCCTCTAAGCGCTGAAGCAAAATGAAGAGTCACACAAGCTTCACTTTAAATCAAAAGCTAAAAATGATTAAGCTCAGCGAGGAAGACACGTCAAAAGCTGAGACAGGCCGAAAAGGCAGGCCTCTTGCACCAGTTACCCAGGTTGTGAATGCAAAGGAAAAGTTCTTGAAGGAAATTAAAAGGGCTACTCCACTGAACACGCAAATGATAAGAAGGCCAAACAGCCTTATTGCGGATGTGGAGAAAGTTTTAGTGGTCTGGACAGAAGGTCAAAGCAGCCTTTGACCCTTTGACAATGTTCCCTTAAGCCAAAGCCTCATCCAGAGCAAGGCCCTAACTCTCTTTAATTCTATTACGGCTGAGAGAGGTGAGGAGACTATAAAGGAAAAGCTGGAAGTCAGCAGTGGTTGGTTCATGAGGTTTAAGGAAAGAAGCCATTTCCACAACGTAAAAGTGTAATGTGTAGCAGCAAGTTCTGATGTAGAAGCTGGGGTAAGTTATCCAGAAGCTCGAGCCGAGAACCTTGATGAAGGTGATTACACTAAACAGATTTTCAGTGTAAATGAAATAGCCTTATATTGGAAGAAGATGTCACCTAGGACTTACATAACTGAAGAGGGAGAAGTCAAGGCCTGGCTTCAAAGTTTCAAAGGACAGGCTGAATCTCTTGTTAGGCGCTAATGCAGCTGGTGATTTTAAGTTGAAGCATATTTACCATTCTGAAAATTCTAGAACCCTTAAGAATTATGCTAAATCTATTCTACTTGTGCTGAATAAATGGAACAACAAAACCTGGGTGGGAGTACATCTGTTTACAACTTGGTTTACTAATATTTTAAGCCCACTATTGAGACCTACTGCTCAGAAAAAAAAATATTTCTTTTCAAAATATAACTGCTCATTGACAATGAACCTAGAGCTCTGGTGGAAACATACAAGGAAATTTGTGTTGTTTTCATGCCTGTTAACATAACAACATCCATTCTGCAGTCCATGGGCCAAGGAATAATTTTGACTTTAAGTATTATTATTTAAGAAATACATTTTGTAAGGCTATAGCTGCCATAGAGAGTGATTACTCTGATGTATTTGGGCAAAGTCAATTGAAAATCTCCTGGAAAGGATTCATCACTCTAGATGCCATTAAGAACATTTGTGATTTGTGGAAAGAGGTCCAAGTATCAACACTAACCGGAGTTTGGAAGAAGTTGATTTTGACCCTCACGGATGATTTTGAGGGATTCAAGGCTTCAGTGGAGGAAGTACCTGAATATGTGGTGGAAATAGCAAGAGAACTAGAATTAGAAGAGGAGCCTGGAATACAGGATTGAATTGCTGCAATCTCATGATAAAAGTTGAATGAATGAGGAGTTGCTTCTTAGGGATGAGCAAAGAAAGTGGTTTCTTGGATGGAATCTACTCCTGGTGAAGATGTCATGAACAATGTTGAAATGACAATGAAGGATTTAGAATATTAAGCAAACTGAATTCATAAAGCAGCAGCAGGGTTTGAGAAGACTAACTCCAATTTTGAAAAAAGTTCTGCTGTGGGTGAAATGCTAATGCTGTCTCATGCTACCAAGATATCTTTTGTGATAGGAAGAATCAACTGATGCAGCAAACTTCACTGTTGCCTTATTTTAACATATTGCCACAGCCACCCAACTTTAGCAACTGCTTACCCTGGTCAGTCAACAGCCAACAACATCAAGGGAAGACCGTCCACCTGCAAAAAGGTTACATCGCGCTGAAGGCTTAGATGATATTTAGCATTTTTTGGCAATAAAGTATTCTTAAATTAAGGTGTACACTTTTTTTTTAGAAACAATACTATCACACACTTAAAACACTACAGTACAGAGTAAACATACGTTTTATACACATTGAAAAACCAAAATATTTGTGACTTACTTTATTGTAATATTTGTTTCATGGCGTTGGTTTAGAACTGAACCCACAGTATTCCCCAAGGTATTCCTGTATATGCTAATAAATTTGAGAAGGAAACAAAAGGCAAAAGGAGAACATATTTTGGATTTAACTGAATCAAATTTGAATTTCCTATGTATTATAAATCATATAAATTTGCTGGTATTTGAACATTTTTGGTCTTCCCAGTGGTGATTATTTTTTTGCTCAATTTACCACTGGATGCATTCATACACACTGGTTTGCTAACAGAAATATATTTTATTATCCCTGGCTTTGGAGTTGAGGAAACTGAACTTGATGAAAATCACAGAATTTTTACATGGGGATGCCAGATTTAAATTATGGACTATGTTATCTAAAGTGTACCCTCACTTGTTTTTATTCTAGCAAACTTCCCCCAAAGGATCTAAACCTCTCCCAAACAATTCTCAGAAACAAAATGATGAGCTATTTACCTTTTCCATTATCACACTCACAGCTTTTATTCTTAAGGAGATAAAAATGAGACTCCTATGCATGGTCAGATACCAGTTAATATGCTACATTTTCTCTGACAAGTTATAAACAGTAATACATTTTCTCTCAGCATTCAGGAGAGAATAGAAAGGGAAAAAAGGTGTTTAAACATTAGACAGGAAGCATCTCTTGGAAGAGTTCACTCAGATGTCCAAATTCTTAGTTCAGAAGTGAAAAAAAACTCTTCAAAAAGGAAGAAAAAGCTGAAATGTTGCTCTATGCCTACTACTTTTCATGAATTTAAATCGAGAATTACTATATTCTATTAAACACTATTTTAGGCAGCAGATTACCCCCCCCCCCACCGATATGATGAAGTATGGGAGCAAGAAAGTGAAACCATAAACCTCCACAAGCATTACTTATCATTGTTGTCTACTTGTGGCCATTAGTAGGAGGCAGTTTTTAAAACCTGTGCAGTGCTGATCTGGGAACTGAAAAGACACATGGATTTGCTGGACTAGGCCACACTTCGCAGTGATTAATAAAGTCCTATTACGTGTACATTTGAAGTCAATCTTAACATTAAGCTAATTGATAAAGAAGTTTCATTTGGCACTATTGCCATCCTTGTGGCTATTACTTAGCATTTGTGTGGTAGGTTGTTCTTCCATATTTCTCCACGGAATCCTTACATAGTAATGGCAGTTCTTTTTCTTTTTTCTTCATTTACAGATTAAGATTTAAGTGATTTCCTTAACTTAGAAAAAAACAGTATTTCATCAAATCACGATTCAAATTTAACATTTTCAGAAATCTGGCCATTTGTTCAAGTTTTTTATTTTAATAACAAGCTAAAATGACTCGTTCATTCAACTTTACTCTTCTTAAATCTATAACTCTTGAAGGCTACACTTCTGTTTTGCTAAGCATACCATGCTTTTCCATCACTCTTTGTTTTAGTGCTTTCTGATTTATATATAAGGGAAAGGAGAAAAGAGTGGTATATTCCAAATATTAGTCAAATTACTCCCTGTGGTTGAAGGATACCTGTTTCAGGACAACACTTGTAATACTTGCTTTCCTCTGCTCCCAGACTCAGATGGTGTCTCACAAGCCAATATTATATTTCATCCATGTAAAAAAGTGAAAACCTTCTCTCCCTCTCAACATTTTCTTAACATTTTTATCTTGAAAACTCTGTGAACCTTCTTGTCTCATATTTTCCTTTGTTTTTGCAATATATAAACTGCACCTCAATATTTCCATTCTGTAAAGGAGAATGCTTTGTCCTTTTGGTTGTAATTTCAAAAACTACTAATAGTTAGGTTACAACTAGCTTTGTATAGGCTCCATTTACTGGCTTCTAGTTTGGTTTAAAAAATAAGATTAACAATATAGATTGGACACTCATGTTACTGTTCTGAAGCTGGTATGTAAGACTTGCTCCATAGGGTAGAAGCAGAAGTGTGAAGAAATCTCTAGAGAGCAAGTCATTTCCACTCTTTCAAAGCTTTATTCTGTATTGTGTCTACAGCCAGAGAAGAGCATCAAAGACACTACAAGATTTTGTCAGTCATAGAGAGCCAAACTCTATCACCCCAAAAAGGCTTTGAACTCTTGTCATAACCTCAACCGTAAATTCATCATCTCATTAAAAGAAACATCAAAAACAACAGAAATCTAATTAAAACAAACAGATTCCTTGGAAAAATCTCTTCTTAACAGAACCATGTGCAATACAACACAGTATGAATATCAGAACAATTTGTACTTGGCAAAGTACAAATTTCACATAGCCCTGAAAGTAAATTGTGGATAGCTATTTGGGGGAACAATACCAAAAAAAGTGAATTCTACCAATGACATAATCTAGCAATCTTTCTATTTCAGTGGCAGATTATATGTGCCTTACTAGAGTTTCCGCAATTTCTAAATTATTATAAGTAGATGTTATTAAGAAAAAATGTGTTCAATATGCCATCTTGGGTACACCAGAGGATTTTGGATTATTTGTTAGCGTCAGAAAACAGTTTTTACTGTATTTCTCCTTCCAAAATAATGTGAAGGAAGTATTCAAAATATTTAAGAAGCTATGAAGAAATTAGTAAGTAAAATGACAATTCAACAACATATTTTATTATGGATTTCAATTTCTTGTTAACCTAAACTGACTTGAATGGTTTATGGAATCTTCCTAAAGTGGGCATATTTGTTTAATTATGCCTTTAAAAAATAAAAATTGTAGCCCAACTAATGTGTGGAGAAAATGTAAAAATATATATGTATATACTTCTTGGCCTCTTCCTCTGGAAGATAGGAAAAATATTTGAAACTCAGTAGTTTTAATGATTTATGGTTAATAATCTTTGACCTTAAGACATGACACTATTTTTCACTACTGAAGAGAAAATCACAGATGTAGAATTTATCAATTTACTGTATCTATCTGATTCACATTCTGATTTTGAAATTGAAACATTATATTATGGTGTCAAAATGGAAGCAAATAAAAAGGCAGCTTTAAGAGCATTTGGATAACTTAACTCTAAGACGCTACAGTCAAAGCTGCTAAGATTTTGCAATTTTTTTTAAGTTGGTAGATTTTCCTTTTGCACTTTACTATCTTTGCTAGTTTCACATAAGTACATAAGTGAGAAAAAGAACTATCCATTACAGAGCCTCTCAAAAAATCATGTTTTGTTCATCTGCCAGACTTTTTCAGTAAATGTGTCTGTGATGAATTTCATTCTCCCCATTCCTCTCTTTTATTTCATCTCCATTTGAGAAAATACAGTTGCAGGATTGGACTTAAAGACTTTTTGGAGGGGGGACTGAGAAATCTGAACAGCCAAATGAAACTCACTTATTGCTACTTAAACTGTGTAGGAAGAGGAAAATTAAGGAGATGACATTTATTAAAACCAAATATTAAATTCCCTTTTATCATTTTCCTCATTCTTTGTAATAAGTGGTTAATTTTCCAACTTCCTTTTATAGAATTTTTCATGTGTATTCATGTGGATACTTACGATAGTCTTCTTTGTAGCCCTATGAAAATAGCATTTAAAACTATATTTTGTAAAGCTAGAAATTATGCTCTTGGACCACAACCCCTGATTCTTTCATGCTTCCCCACGCCATTACTCCAACGGGACCTATTCTTCACCGTCATCAAGATCTTGTCTGTAAATCTCCTGTATTCTCTGTATTTAATAAAAGCCTTCTCTCTTTACTTCCTCCTCTGCTGCGATAGCCTGAAATCACGCCTACTAATCCTTCCAATGCTATTTTAGCTTCTAAGCCTTGTATTCTTTCTCTTACCAATGCTTTCAATCCCCAGCTTTGCATTAGTCCAAATGCTTTCCTCCCTCCCCCACTTGGTTTCTTTGTGTTTTCTTTGTTTTCAAAGAAAACTATGTAAATAAGAACATCCAACGTATTTCAATTATGTTATCACTAACATTATTGTTCTTTTTAATAACTTCCTTAAATTTATCTTTTCAGCTTTACCTACGTAGATAAAGTAGTGTCCAAATCTTTATCTGACATAATTTACCTAAATTCACTACAAAACCAAAACAAACTCATTTTACCCTCTCAAATATAATGTATCTGTTGTGTTTCGTCTCACATTCTCATCTCTGATAATAATTTCATCATCCACAAGTTCTCATCAGAGTCATTCTAAATTTCTCCCCTATCCATCACCTCCTAAGACAACTAAAACTCCGGCTCTGCTTTTATAGAAATCAGAGAAAATTGAAAACTATCATCTAAAATATGACACAGAACAATGAGATATCTCAGCTGGAAACCTTCGATTTACTCCCCAACATCTCTTTCTTATTCAATTTTTCAAACCCAATCTGTCACCCAAAAATTCTTGTTGAATTTATTTCAAAAACTTGTGTCTTCAATTGATCTCCTTATTTCATCTCTAATCAAATGCCTTAAATCACATTCTTTTGATTTTTTCACCTAGAATATTGAGACGGGTGCCTAACTATTCATCATGCCTCCAGAGTCTTCTCTGTTTTCATCCTACCCCCACATTACCAGCATTTGTTTTTCTATAACCTACCCACCTATTTTTTCTGACTTTCTGTTTTCTAAAACAAGAGTCTACACCTTTTTTGACTATGCACCCCATTAATAAAAAAGTCGAACAGGTACTGCAAATATATGTATAGACATAGATATAGATACAGATTTTTGTAAGTTGCATACATGCACTACAAATATATATTAATACTTTGAATGATATAAAATCTACTTTCAAAAAGAGTTCTAAATATGAAGCAATTTTTAAATATAAAGCAAACATAAAATTGTACTATTTTTTTTTTTCCGAACCCTGATGTGTTATCTTTTATCACCTGTCAGGTTCAAATATCTCATTTTGGACACCATTAGTCTAATCCGGGTTTTCTTAACCTTAGACTACTGACATTTTTGACTGGAAAATTCTTTTTATTGTTGGGGGAGGGTCTTGTCTCGTGTATCATAGGATGTTTAGCAGTATTCCTGGATTCTCACTATATGCCAGCGGCACCCCATCCCTGAGATATTTTTCTTCATACTTTGCCCAATGACTTCCAGGAACAAAATTGCCTCTGGTTGAGAACCACTGATCTACAAAAAGGATAAAATAGGAAGTAAGCCTATTTTAAACCCATGCAGTCTCAACATATCTATCCAGCTTCGTTTCACACTACACACTGCAGACATACACCCTCCAGTGTATGTTTTTACACCTTTCAGTTTTTATTCGTTGTTACCTCCATGCAGAATTCACTCTTACCCCTCTTTCCTTGAATAAGAAACAACTCAGATAACACTTCCCTTCAGCAGAAAATGTTACCTCCATTCAACTTTGGGTAAAATTTTTCTACTGATTTTATGTAGATATATATTACATCTCACAATGTTTATTCCTAACTAGGTTAAGAACACTTTGAGGTTAATGGAACATGTATGGCTGTGTGTGTATCAGACAGTGCCTCCTTCTCAGCTGATCAATGATGCTTTGGGTTGAGTGAACTCTGAGTGGCTCACATAACCCTTGCAAGTTATGCTGTCTCTCTCAATTACATAAAGCTACATTTTTTTCTTAGCTATTTTTTTTCTCTCTCTCTGTCTTTGTCTCTCCCCTCCATTTCAGTTTTTCCTGTGCCAATTTAAGGCACAGGAAATCAGCTCCTTAATTTTGACAATTCAAATTTGACAATTAGCTCCTTAATTTTATCTATGGACTAGTTTCTCTAGATAGCTAGATAAACACAGTAAGATGTTTTATTTCTGAATTATTTAGTTAAGATGAGTAAACGATTGTCAACACTTCCCTTTGTTTGGTGTAATACAAACTTGTTTTTTGCAGGTAGGATCACTGGTTCATGGCACTTGATCTCACATTCTACTCAATCCGTCAGACTGAATGAAGTGGAATTGGACAGGGCCAGTCTCCTTCCTAGGCAGGGTTGGTAACTGGCTACATGTATTTGGGGGGTACAATACAGTTTATCTATTGTTGCATATTAATGGTTTATATTCCTTTAACAAATACCATAACTATGAAATAGTATGAAATTAGAGGATATACAGGAAAAGATTATGTGAATTAAGAAATAAAGCAGGCTATGTAACAAAGTTTAAAAGTTATTTTCATTTCTTCAACAAATACCCATGAATCATCTAGTTTTCAAAAACTGTGCTAACCAACATGTATACAGTGGTCACAATCCTTGCCCTCATGGTGTTTACAAAATAGAGGTGGGTTTATGAACCTTAAATAAGTAATTACACAGATAAGTATTAAATTCTATTATGATATGAATTCTAAGGGAGAGGTATGGGTTCTGATTTGTTAAGAGTAATCTTTCTTTGTACAAATAGAAAATATATACATATAGATCTGTTTATGCATATATAAATAAGTATATGTATGAATATATAGATATGGCTATATCTCCATATGTATGAGTATATATATGTGAACATGAATAAAATAAATATAGATATTTACAGGGAACAAACAATTAGAAAGTAACTAAACTTAAATATTAGCTATTTATGAGTTTGTTAATGAATTGTTTTCTTAAAATTTTTGTATTTAATAAGTCCTAATGTCACCATATATTACTTCCAAACTAATTATAAAATATTTAAAATTAAATTATTTTAATATACAATAAAATGTTTTTATCTAATAGTAAGCACAAAAATTTTAAATAAAAATTTGATTGACAGAATGTTTTATGAAATTTAAAGACTATTTTGGCGGTGGAATGACACTTGCATAGATGGGAGGTAGAATTCTGTTACAGCTCCAAAGGAGAATGCCTGCCACACAGGGCCACACAGGGCCACATAGGGGGTTGCATCCACGGATAGGGTAAGAGCAAGCTGGGGCTAGAGGGGGCAGCTTATGTATGGCAAGTGGGGTCGAGTTACCGGGATTTCTCAGGTTCCTTGTAGATTGGCTAGTTTGGGTAATTTCTAGCATTCTGAGGCACAAAAGCTGTCCCTAATTATCTATTACCTGGCCCCGGGGCAATTAGGGCAGGTGCATGGCTAGGGTGGAATTAATCAGCTGCTCAAGAAGGGGGAACTGACCAGCCTCTGGCCAAGGCCTCAGACTGGGTCAAGACAACATTTCAAAACAAACAAACAAACAAAAATCCTACCAAACATTATCACAGCAAGGTAACATTGACTTAAGCTATAAATACAAATATCTTGTTAATGAAAGGAAGGAACATTAGGGAAATATGTTATTCTAATTAGGAAGAGAGAAAAAATAGTATCACTGGTATGTAAATATCAGAAATAGAAAGCTGAAGGAATCAAGAAAAATGTTACTACTTCTCAGTTTTACCTAGAATTAACTAAAATCATGAGATTTTATTCCATAAATGAATTAAATATCACTAAATATATTAAAGCAAAATCTTTGAAGCCCTCAGATACACAATGGGGACACAGGGAGGAGGAGCCTCAGAGAGCAGCTGGAGACCGTTTTGGTCCAGACTCTGAGCAGATGCAGCCCGGTGGAGCAGCCTGGAGTGGAGCCGGAGACCTGCCTGTTGACTGACCTTTGTCTGGAGGGCGATAGCAGCCAGACGTGGGGCCTCCGCCCCTGCACAGTTCCCGGAGGGCTCTACCGTCTGGAATCGGAGCTGCACGATAGCTCACCTGCCGACACGGTGCGTCCTTCCCTCTGGGTACTGTTTCTAGCACAGTCCTCCTTCCACCCAGAATGTTCTATGTTCCCTGTCTGTCCATTCAGACCTAAAAATAATAAATAATAAAGTAAAATCTTTGAAATGACCTTGACCTCATGTTTATGACCTATTATTCTGAAAGTGATTATTATCGGTAGTAAAAGTGAATAATCCTTCACATTCATTGAACGTTTACCATACGTGCCATAATGTGCTAGGCCTTTCGCATGGGTTATATCATTTAATCTTCACAGCATCTCAAATAAAATGAATACTTTTATTGCCTGATTTTAATTGATAAACCAATTAGACTTAGAGAGATTAAGTGATTTGCCTGAGGCCATTTAGCTAGTAAGAGGTAGACCCTGCCTTCAAACCCAGATTTAACTGAATCCAAAGCCCATATTCTTAAATACTATGCCCTGAATTATAGATATATAATTGATAGATGATTAATAGATATAATGGTAGATAATTAATAGGATGATATATAAATGGTTAATTAATAGATTAATAGATACAGAAATGGAGATATCAAAGGAGGGAAACATTATGCAATTTCATGCTCAGTTCCACCCAACCATTCAGTGGTACGTAGGGAGGGGAGTGGTAAGCAAATACTCGTCTCCCAGCTACTGTGAACATTCAGAAAAAGAAAAAAGAAACACTTATGATTTAAAATAAATTCCTAAAAATCATCTGCATGTGTTATATTTGGTTCATCAACAGGGAAAAAAATAGACACATGCATTGAAAATGAAATATCTATGCTAAATGTCTTTGATATCCTGCCAGATTTACCCACAGAAGGTCTCGACTATAAACAAACAGCTACTTACACATGTATGACCCTGGAAAGAAGACTGAGTGGGCACAAAATGGTGTCTGTTTTATCTTGGGTTTGTGCTTCATTTTGAGCTGTCAGATTTTCACCTCCTTTCAAGGAAAAGAAAAACAGGAACTGTGATTCTGCTTTTAGTATTGAAGAGTTGCATAACCATACCCAAGTAGCTGAATTATACCTTTACTAATGGAGGGAGTTGTTTTCAAGGGTGAAATAACATTTTGCAGCAGAAATGGCAATGTGAAAACTACCACTTCAGTGAATATAGACACTTAACTACACTTGGTTTTAATCACATCTCAGTCAGATCATCATATTTATTAACTATTCAGCACACCTCCTAAATCTTTTGGTGTTCAACTCTTGGTTTCTTCTTTACCTTGAGAGGGATTGTGTTTTCTTGAAAACTATTTTAAAAGTTGAGTCAGTTGATACAGAGTTGCTAACAGAAAACCAGATTTAATTTCCTTAAAAGTAGACCCCATGTCTTATACTTCTTTAGTATCTCCTCCTCCACAAACCAAAAATCATTGGTTCAATATTAAGAATATAACAGATAGTCAATAATTATCTATTCATTACCCTCACAATGATTTTTTTCTCCAATTAAGCTCTAGATCTTTTAATTCTATTAACACAAACATCCAGCTACAATACAGTATTTGTCAATATTCTGCGATCCACTTCCAGTAGAAACATTTGTGTTTGCATGAAAATTTGAAAATTTGAAAAAAGAAACAAGCTGCTTACGTTTAAAAAAGAAAGATCTTTAATGTTTTCTCTCACCCCAAATGATTGTTTCATTTGAACACATTTTTATTGATTATTCAGAAATATCTCTTGAGTAAAATTTACTTCAATAAAATTGAAAAATTAAAACTATTAAATATTCTAATTCCACCTTTTTGGTTGTTATTATTTATGTAGAGTTCTGTAATTTCAATATAGATCTTTTTTATCAGCATAATTGATTTTTATGTTTGTAGGCTTATTGAAGAAAAAGAGAAAAGGGAGGAGTTAAGACAGGCATTTTATCTTTTACAAGTTAATTTTAAAAGTTTTTAAGAGGAATCTTGAGGGGATGTTTCTAAAATATGATTGGCTTAAATACCCTTATTTGCCACAGTGTGAAATATATTTTAAAAGCTAAGAAACACTATGCATACTAATAAAGTCTATTTTCTAATAAGTAAATAATAAATTTGGATGAAGAAAATTCTCATATGGCTTACAAAGGGTCAAAAGAAGTAATGTATACATTTGTGACTCAATTTAGAGACTTAATGTCTTGAACACTGAAAATTCATTAAGGCTTTCTGATTGACAGTTATTCAGGGTTCAATGACTGCTGTACTAGAATAGCTATGAAAATGGAAGAGACCAATATTCCAAATTTCTATCACTGTTAGATTTGTGCATACACATATAAAAGAGCAGAGTTATTTAAAATTATTATAGAAGTGTGATTTCTCCACATTTAAGGAATCATTTTCAAAAAGGCTTCTAAGTTTTTCCAAAAGGATGCCAACCTTTTCACTTATTCATCAAGTTTCTAAAGCCTACAGATTTCCTCTCAAGCAGCAACCCAAAAGTGACTCCAAAATGGGGCCATTCGTGCAAATGCCCAAACCTCTCATGATCACCTACAGCAACTCAGCTGGCAGTCATGCCTACACCTGTGTGCTGGCTCACCTGGCCCACACCCAGCTCCAGGCTTGGGTTTCTGCTTTTCTTTACATTATTTCCTAGCCCTATTTTTTCTACCTTGTTTATATTGTATTGTTATTTTGTTATATGTGTAAACTGTTTTTCAACTCATTTGTGAAAGAAGCCTGAGTTTAAACAAACAAGACCCAGTGATATTACACATGGAGATATTTTGAAACTTCTCGAGAAAAGGTGCAATGTAAAGTTGAAGATAACATTACAGGTAGAATAAACAGGAAGCATTCAAAACCGTCTTTTTAAGCAGTGGATTGGATTTCAGACTATTTTTTCTATAAATACAATACTATATAGTATTTAATGTAAACAGTTTCCAGTTATCACACAACCTATTTAACCCATGATATAACTTAAACTTTATTTGCTCTTGTGAACAAATGTGAACTAAAGAGCCAGTCCTTCAAGATGGCGCCCACATGACAAATTGGGCCTAATTTTAAATAGACCAAGCTGCCACTTGCTAACTACCCGTCATGAAAACACCCCACCTCTGTTTAACTTTGGGACCTTCAGAGCTCACCTGAGCCAATCAATTAAAGCTCACCTGTATTAACCAATCAGAGCTCAGCTGTATTGACAAACAGATTTTAACTGTGTCAACCAATCAGAATTAAGTAAGTTTGAATTCTTTATTTGCATAAATAGGCCTGATTAGGAACTTGAGTGGGAACTTTTGCTATAAAACCCTACCCCTCCCTTTGTTTTCTAGACTGCACCTTCATTTCACACAAAGTCTGTCTCTTCCTGGTTTGCAAACCGTTGGTATAAAGTCCCTTTCCTCCAAATTCCTTTTCAGACAACTTTCATTCACACTCTGAAAAAATAATTAAACATTACATGCTACAGTCAATTTGGTTATTAAGTCAACCAAATTGAAAATGAGTCCTTATTAAATGCATCATTTTTCTATGTCTTGGTCAGGGGCTGTACCTTACTCATTACTACATTTTTACTAAGTAACCCAAAGTGATCGATCGTACAGTGCTCAAGAAATGTTTACTGAGTGATTGGAAGGAGAATGAACAACAGCAAGTAGGAAAACAAAGTCACTTGAATCGTGTAAGACTTCTGAGGGTAGCCAAGGTGACAAGTCAACGGTACTGATTCTTTAGGGCACCTTCGAATAGTGAAAACACTTCAGGTTTCTATTTCCTTGACATCGGAAACCTTTATCAGATTAGATTAGATTTGTTTGGGGAAGACAAAGAAGAAGAAAAAGAGGAAGAAGAACAGGAGGAGGAAGAGGGGGGAGGAGGACGAGAAGGACGAGGGAAGGCTCAGAGAAAGGGAAAAGGTGAGTATGCAAGACCGGGGGAAAAAAGAGGAAATACAATACAGACGCTCCTCGACTTGCAGTGGGGTTACATCCCTAGCCCGCGGTAGGTTAAAAGTACCATAAACAAAAAGTGTATTTCCTATTTACAATATTTCTGATGTGCAATGGGATTATCTAACCCCATCATACATCCAGGAGCAAACTGAAAGAGTGCGTATTGAAAAGTTGGAAAATCCTAAGTTGAATCACCGTAAGTCAGGGATCTCTGTATTTATAAGGGTATATGTGTTAGTGGGTGATAAAAAGATTTTAATAAACTGAATAAACTTAATTTAGGAGTAAATTGTAAAGAATAAGTGAGAGCACACCATTTGTCTGATTTCCCAGTAATAGTGAAGAATTTGGTCATATAGCATCCCACACCAGCCTCAACCAAACGGTGCCATCATCGTAGCAGCTCCTCACTGTAAACCTTTTAAAATAGAGACACCAAGTCATTTTCCTAAAATACGGTTAGTGACAGCTAGGGCTAGTAAGCGAGGTTCTCTAAAGTCTTACGTAACACTTCTAAAATCACAAATAATTGATAAGCTACCATAAAATAAATGTTGGAATGTTTTTTTAAAACAAGAGATGATTTTAAAATCATTTTTAGTGATTTGCCTGCCTTGTGAACTTAGCTACTTACAAAGTCAGTTGTTCATTTCACATCCTATGCCAAAAGTTAAAAGTATTTATAACCAGATACATGTAAGTGAAAGAGATGGGCTCTCCCCATACTTTCTACTTACTTGTGAAAATGTGAAAATTTTAACTCAAGCATTTTTTAAGTATTTCTTGTTTGGCAATTAAAATAATGTAGAATTAAGACAAATGTAGAAAAATTTTAAAAATTAAGAAAATATATATTTATATATATTTATATATATTTATAGTAAAATCATTTTTTAATTCAGAGAAATGAAGATAAAAATTTTATCTACTCCACAAACTATTTCAGAAAAGATGTTATTTCTATGAAGTTCATCTAAAGACACTATTTACCTCTTTTCGTGTTTATTTCACACATAGCGCCAGTTTGGAATTTCTTTATTTTTTAATACACTTCTCTATAACAGACCATTGAATCTTTCAGTATTTTCAAATAATTTAATTTTCTTTCTTGATATAATATTAAGAATTGTAGTAATAATTGTGCACACCTGAAATGGGAAAAAATAGCACCTGTGCCATGAATGGGGAAGACCAGATTGGTGTTGCCTTTGTGGTTTGATAAAAAGACAAAAGAATAGAGAACAGTAGCCAGTATCAGGAGTGATACTGAGGTGGTAAGAGACACAATGACTTAATTTGTGTTACCAGTTAAGAATAATTATTTTTGGCAAAACAGAAGGGCAAAAACATTTCAAACAATACACTGCATAAATAAAAATAACAGATGATGTGGTTTATTGAATGAACAATTATACTACATTGACAGAAAGGCAATAATTAGAAACAATAGTCGTATGTTCTAAACATCTGGGTTATACATCAGTGTCTATGATGTCTCTAACATAATGACAGTGCACTACCAGAACTATCACTGATTTACCTTTTAAAAAATCAGCAATTTGCTGTTACAATCATTTCAAGATACTTGAAGGACGATATCTGACTAGACTAGATACTACAGAGAAAAATTATGCATACATGTCTTTGAGCAGTTAGCAAGGTAAGGTAGAAAAAATTGTTTAGGGTAAAACTTGTCCAGAGTTAATGTGATAGCATTTTCTAGCACACGCATACTGAAGCAGACTGTACTTTATTCAGAGCACTTGTGAAAATTCCTTATTTTGTTTCCTGTCTTTCTCATTTCCTAACTGTGTCTCTTCTAAACAGAGAGAAGTGCCTATGTGGTTTGTATCTTTATTCCTCAAGTACTCATTTTGAAAAAATATACCATAACAAAGAGAAAAACATGGGACAAAAAAAATTCACAATTACTTTTTATATGTGAAAATAAAATTTTCACTAGCTTTGCTTTCAGTTACAGAGTTGGATGTTAAGTACAGACTAAATGCAAATATGTTTTAATAATTTCTGAGTGCTTTAATATATAGAAATTTTAAATGCAGTTTTAGGTGAATGTATATTTTTATTTCATATCCTATTTTTGAATTACCTTCCATCATGCAAAAAAAAAAAATGCAAAACTACTGAAAGGCAAGAAGCAATAAAAATAACTGTAACCAGGAAGAAGCTTTGATTTCATTTCTCTGCCAAATGTATCCAGAAAAAATTTTAGATTCGTTGTTCCTTTTCGATAGTCTTGCAACTGTGATATTTGTAAATTCTTAGCCTGATCTTAATTTATCGTTTATATCTCTCTCCTCTGTTAAAGAAGAAGTAAGCACTGGTTTGTAAAGCATAAGAAGTAAGCACTGGTTTGTTAGTTTGTATAGTGTCATAGAGTGTTAAAATGGAATTATCTACTTCTTTGAATTATGTTTGAATCAGAGTATACAAAAAAGAATATGAGAATTGAGTGCTATTTGGTAAAGACAAATGGAGAGCAATTTGGCCATTTCTAGAGACAGTGAACTTGCCTATGCCTTATGGCCTAGAAAGTTTAAATCTGGATGTGTAAAAATAACACAAAGAAACAGATGCAGAGGTATACCAGAAGCATGTATAGGAGTATTCATTCATAGCTTTTCCATAACTGTGGAAAATTGCCAACACTAAACGGCCATTAATAGAAGAATACGTCCAGGCACAGTGGCTTATGCCTGTAATCCTAGCACTTTGGGAGGCTAAACCTTGGAGGATTATTTGAGGCCAGATAAGTTCAAAATCAGTCTGGGCAAGAGTAAGACCGGTCTCTACCAAAAAGAGAGAGAGAGAGAGAGAGAGAGAGAGAGAGAGAGAAAAGAAAAGAAAAATTAGCCAGTGGTGGTATGCAACTGTAGTCCCAGCTACTCAGGAAGCTGAGGCAGGAGGATCACTCAAGTCCAGGATTTTAAGGTTGCAGTGAGCTATGATGATGCCACTGTATACCCTGTTTCAAAAAAAAAAAAAATAAACAAAAGAAGAAGAAGAAAGAAAGACAGAAATTTTCTCAAAGGAATATTATGCAACAGGTAAAAGAAAGGAACTTGTGCTGTATGTGTCAACTTGGAAAAATCTTACCTGGACAAATCACAATAATATAGAGTGAATGCAGTAGGCTACAGAATGGTATGTAAAGTATGATACCGTGCATGTACATCTAAAAAACATACACTTATTTCATTTATGTTTAAAGTTACTAAATGTAAAAGTATGCCTGTGAATGATAAACTTCACATCTAAGACAGCGATTATCTTTGAGGAGGGATGGGAGAGCACTGGATTGGAAAAGATATACAAGACCTTTCAAATATATCTATAAGATTACAGACAAAAAGAGAAAGAACTGAAGCAAATATATCACTCTTTTGAGACTCGATAAAGATGAGCAGTGGTTACACGGTTTTTCATTATATTATTTTCTCATTTGTTATATATGTTATAAATTTCACAATAGCATTTAAATTTTTTAGGAGTTGATGAGAATTTCTTTAGAATCAGAGAACCTATTCTATAATAGTTCACAGTTAGCTGACTGTATAAACTTGGCAACATTAATGTTGTTAACATAGAAAAAGAAGCTAATAATACGAGGATTCATGAGGAATATGTTTGATATGCGTGAATGTTCTCTATGAAGTTGAAAGCATGAGTTGAAAATGTTATGTATGTGAATATATAAGTAAGGATAGATTTGGGACCTACATAATTTTCTAAAATTCTGACAGTGATAAGGACATCTTTGTTGTCACAGGAATTTCATGATAAATGCTATATACCCTTTGACTAACTTACGAATATAAATACATATGTCTATTACAAGTGTTACTTTATAGTATAAAGCATTTGTAAAGCTTTGTAAAGACAGAAGAGAAAGTGCTTAACACAATCATGAGCGTTTTTTACTTTAAAAGCACATTTTTTATTTAAGTAAACTTAAAGCCAATGCCTAACAGTAGTTACTTAGAAAATGGATGATATAATTTGAAATGAAAAAAAAGGGCAATTTTAGTGAATTATAAACTCTATATGAGTCCTGCAATTGTGGAAGAAATTAACATGATTTTAGCAATAATTAAGATTGTTTTGTGATTTGAGAACTTGAATTCTCACCCCTACTCTATTGTTATATAGCTACCAGGTTTTGTGGAAGATGCTCGACTCTGGCTCTCCATATATAAGTCTGTAAAGTGAAGGTTGTAAGAGTAAGGTTTGAATTAGATTTTTTTCATTTTCTCTAAAATACATTCTGACCCCAAAATTTTAATATTCTATTAAAAATATACTGTTCAGATTGCAAGAATTAATAGTGTGCTCTGCTCTGTACTATTCAGAGTTCATCTCAAGTTCTGTATTCAATTATAATGTTACATTTTTAAGAAACACTGAAAAATGAGATTGCATTCAAAAGAGAACAATCAAGATGGTCTGAAAACATGTCATATAAGTTCAACCCATTACTACAGTCCTTCTCCTTGTGCTCTCCTTGGTCCTCTCTCCCTCTTCCACGGCCTTTTGTCTTTTTAACTCCTGAATTTCCACTTTCTTCACCCTTGGCATCCCTTGAGCGTGGAACATGGCCTAACTGGCAGTCAGTTTATGTTCTGTCAGTTTCCACTACTGAGTAGGGGCCAGAGAAAAATAGAAGGGTTAAGTAGAGGTTTTTCATCAATTTACAATATTTGACAGTCAGATCTTTCATATTTTTAATTTGATCCCCTACCAGTATATCTCCTGTACTGTATTATTCTAGAAGAATATCTATTTTCAGCTTTCACATAAAGTTCTAAAAGTTCTCTTCCGAGACCCTAAAGTTCTAAAAGTTCTCTTCCCAGACCCTAGCTTGAGAAGGCACCAGGCTCCAGGAAAGAGACCCAGATGAGGACTGGGAGGCAAAAATTAGTCTACCATACTTACTCCCTACTAAAACCTTTGAGTCCTCTCAAAGGGAGGTCCTGTTCTTTTTCTGTGACCTACAATTGTAAAGACAACTTGGGTGTCTAAGTTCATAATACCCCACTCATAGGAATTGCACTCCTCCAACCCTAGATAAGTCCAGTCTTAGGAGATGAGACAAATTCTTACCATACCTTCAGTTCTCCCTCCAAAAGGTAGCGGGCCCCGCCTCTGGAATGCTACTGGATGGAGGTGCAGAGGGGTTGTGTTTTACCCACAGGAGGTGAAAAGTGCCCCTAATGTTGATCTAACCTTCCTTTAGCATACCATTTACTCTTCAATTAAATCTTCTGTTTCTGTACCATAGATGCTAAGCAGATCCAAATAGTTCTGAAACCACAGGTTTCACTTACAGCTTTCTCCCTCTGTGAGCTTACTCCAAGCACTCTTATTACTGGTGCTGAGTTTGGCTGCCATGGTGAGGTGCCATTTGGCTCAGTGCTGTTGTATAATTTGATTTGGGTGCCACTGGCACCTGCCACCACTCAATAATCAAATTTTATTTTATTTCTATTATGAAATAGTTTATTACTAAGAATAAGGGTTGCCTATTGGGGGTATTATTAGCATTCTTAGCCACTATCCGCAGCAAATCAATGTGCTCTCACTGTTAATTGGTCAATCATATCCAGAGTCCAAAAGAAATTTTCATCATCTTTTATTTCAGATTTAAGTGAAATAAGTCAAATAGCTGCCAAAAGATATGAAGGTTCCTAGCAGAATTTTTACTTTATTTAATTTAGCCCTGTAGCTCATGCATGGAGGATGGGACAGTCCTCCCTGGACTCTCCAGGAACTTCCTAAGTGTGTCTGCCCTTCAGGCCTTTTCTCTTCTTCTCTCCTCTTCCTCCTTCCCCTCCCTCATAACACCTCGAACCTGCCTGGTTTGTGGCATGACAAGATACAAGCTCTTTCATACTCTGCTACTAAATAACAAATGGTTGGTTGTGTATTCTAAAAGTGGAAAAGGAGGAATGATGAGGCACTCATAATTTGGCCTTGGCATACTATCTAAGAGACAAGCAGATATTTTCACTGCAAAGACTTTCCTTCTAGCCTAACTCTGGTACCTTTTTAATTATATTATTCTTATATATTTTTAATTGACAAATCATAGTTGTATATATTTATGGGATACAATGTGATATTTCTATATTTGTGTACCATGTAGAATGATCCAATTAAGGTAGTTAACATTCCACCACTTCATTTATAATTTGAAATGTACTCTCTTAGCAATTTTTAGATATAGGATACATTATTATGAACTATAGTCACCATACTGTGCCATAGATCTAGAAAACTTATTCCTCCTGTCTAACTGAAACGTTGCATCCTTTGAACAGCATCTCCCCGTTCTCTGTCCTCTCTCCTCCAGCCCCTGGTAAGCCCATTCTACTTAATACTCCCACGAGTTCAACATTTTTAGATTACAGTTCCTTCTTGTGTTAAAAGATTCCACATCTTCCAATAATCATGAGTTCTTTCAAAACCCCCACTTCTATTACCTTAGCCTCCATAGGTATTAACATTCAGGAATAGGGTGGGGAATTTTAATCTCAGCTGTTCACTAGTCTGATGACCTGAAGAAATTCTATTTGTTCCCAATATTTTTTCACAAGCCCTCAGCTCAGACATGAGACCGTGTCAGACTACACAAGATACATCTTATATGATTTTTTTTTTGTATTTTTCACTCTATATCACTTTCTCTTGAATTTATTTTTGTCTCTTTCTTGCTTTTAGGATTTTAAACATTCCTCTTTTTCAACTTCTATTTCTTTTAAGGTATGCTATCTGTCGTATTTAATCATCCTTGTGTTCTTTCTAGTTCAGTCTCTATTTCAAAGGTGATTTTTAAAATTTCTAATTATTTCCAGAGTTTAGTCACACATTTCTGAACATTTCTAATTCTTATTTACCTTTTTCCTTTAGTATTATATCCTTTTCGTAATGTCTTTTAGTTCATTCTAAAATAGTAGTTTCAGTTTCATCCTGTTTTGTAAGCTTGTCTTTCTAATGTGGGATATTATTCTGCTCTTTATGCTCTTTCTTTATATAATTTTATGTGGGATTTGACCTTCATTCTTCTGTGTTGCTTATTTTTATATGAAATTAATTTTGCCAAACTTCTAAAATGAGGTGGAGTACAGGAAAGCTTTTCTAATTTCCAATAGCTTTCTCTTTTATTGTGTTTGTATAGTGTTTGGAAATAGGTTGGCTTGCTTTTTGGAATTTTCTTTCTGTTCTTTTCCTCCACTTAGACTAGACCAGGGATTGATAAACTTTTTTTTTCTGTAAAGGGCTGGACAGTAAATATTTTAGGCTTTGCAGACCATGCAATCTCTGTCACTGCTACTCAGATCTGCCATTTTACAGCCGCAGGAAACAGTTAAACAAATGAGAATGGCTATCTCCTGATAAGGCATTCTTTACAAAAACAAATGGCAGGTTAGATTTGCCCCACAAGCCAGAGTTTGCCTAACTCTCTAGTTTAGACCAATTCATCCAATAGAAATACAGTGAGAGCCACAAATATAAGGCACATATGTAATTTAAAAATGTTAATAGTCACATTGAAAATAATGGGAATAGGGTGGAATTAACTTAATATATTTTATATAACTCAATATATACAAAACATTATTTTAGCATATAATCGAATATTTAATATGGTTAATAAGATAATTTGCAGTTTTTTCTTCTAAGTCCTTAAAAAATAATCTATATTTGTATACTTAAAGCACATCTTGCTCAGACAAGTCTCAATTTAAGTGCTCAATAGCCACTTGGGGCTGTTGGCTGATTTATTGGCAGCCAAGTTCTAGACCTTCCCTTTTCTCATCTGTGTCTTTTATTCCTATTCCTCCTCACTTTTTATTCCATCTCTTAAATTTCTCCCCACTGTGGGGCCCAGTTCTGGAACGGAGCCCTGATGGGTCAGTTTGATAGCTCATGGCTGCCGTCCTGCTCTCACTCTGGCCCCACGTTCACTTGGTAGTGGCAAGGGCAGATACCGCTCATTTTCAGTGCTCTTCTCAACATGCTTTCAAGGCAAGACCTGGTGGCTGTTTTGAGGTTCTCCTGTCCTCAAGTCCACTAGATATCCCGTTGCGTACTCTGCTTCCTCTTGCACAGACACCACTACCACGCCTCATAATTGTTAATAGTTTGTCTACACCCACTTGTTTAGAGTTTGTGGGATATTTTTCTGTCTCGTTTCATCCACCTTTCTTCTTTTTTATTTTTTTTACTTTTTTCCCCATCTTTATCTGCCATCTCTAATTCTTTTTTTTTTAATTTTTTTTTATTTCAGCATATTACGGGGATAAAAATATTTAGGTTACATATATTACCTTTGCCTCACTAGAGTTAGAATTTCAGGCATGTCCATCCCCCAGATGGCGCACACCACACCCAGTAGGTGTAAATATACCCATCCCCTCCTCCCCTGCCACCTGCCCAACACCCGTGAATGTTACTACTCTCTGTGCACATAAGTTTTGATCAGTTAATACCGATTTGATGGTGAGCACATGTGGTGCTTGTTTTTCGAAACATTCTTAGCTCGTCTTTAATTCTTATCCTCATCTGTTTCCCTCTACCGTAACTTCTTTAAGCTTTGGTAAATAGACATTTAACCAAAAAAAAAAACAAACAAAAAAAAACAATATAATCCCCATCCTTATGAGGATCACACGGAATCATGTCTATGAAAGCACTGTGCAAACTCTCAATTGTTAGATAAATTAAAAAATGAAAAAAAAATGAATTTTTAAAAGAGAAAAAATTGCCAGAGAAATAGAATTAAGCAACTTGGTGCAGGACTTTCTATATTTAGACGTTCTGTTTTCCTTTTCCCTAAAATACATGTATTTGTAAAAGACATGGGTGACGACAGAACAATGTAAACTTTGAGTAAGATTTTGAAGGTAGCATTTAACTATCTCTCTCTCTCTCTCTCTCTTTCTGCCCATTTCCCCCTGCCTCACCACCACCACCACCACCACACACACAAACACATACAGTAAGTTAGTGAAGACTAAAAAGGTTGTTTTTTTTCAGGGCAAAGTGAGTATATAGGCATTATAGTAAGTTGATATTGAAGAAAATGGTAAAGTTTGGCATAAGAAATATTTTCTTATTAATATAATACTGATTCTTGACCTTGGTTTTGCAACAATGAAGAATATACATGATTAGCTTAAGTTATGTCATTTGTTTTTGTAATTGTAAATTCAATTTTTTTAAAAAATTAAATGCAATAAAGCCCTTCCTTATTTGTGAGAAGGTCAAAAAAATCAAACAAAAGGGTGGCACGACTCAAAACCATAAGGAATCTGTAATGATTAAAATCATTTTGTAATTTATGAAATTTCCATTTTATTTTGCTCATGGTAGCTTAATTGTTTGGGGAATAGAGGAAGAAAACTAACCATATTTCAGTTAAATTCTTATGAATAATCCTTTCAGCAGTCCTGGGGGTCTAAATCTTCTTATATACCTGGTGAGATTTTTCAGAGAGAATAATCTCCCCTTGAGTTTTTCCACAGGAAGCCAAGGAGACATGACAAAAAAACAAATCAATGCTCCATATAAACTCCAGCCAAATCAGCTGGTGGGACATGGGTTCCTGTGCCCAAGACCTCCATAAGGCACAAGTTCACCTGAGGGGTTCATACCATTTTGTCTAAAAAGAACTGTGAACAAATATTACACTTCTATATTACTAAAAGTGTCTTATAAATGGACCCTGCATTAAATGCAACATAAATATCAGAGACTTGGAAACAGTATCTTGGTGAATTTCTAATGCAAACTGTTATTGTTTATTTTTATTTTAAGAATATATAGAGTATTTTTTCTTACAGAAGAGTCAATTTCTTACAAAAAAATAGAACTCCATTTCAAATTCTTTAGAAAATAAATTTCCTTTTATATATTTCTGTGGAGCTCAGGAACAGTCAATTACAAGTCATTGAGAAATTTGGGATGTTGATTCTAATTTCACAATTTTCATTTCTGATACACATGGTTAGAAATTCAGAACATATCTAAAATGCAAAAATGTTAAAATTGAAAGTATAGTTAATGTCAGAGAGCTAAAGGAGTCAAAAATAGTGAATATGTATATCAGCAATGTGTGTGTTTTAAGGCATTTCAAAACATTTAATACCAGAACCCAGATGATACATTACTCATATCTTTATTATAAGAAGTGATCATAGAGGTAGCATATACACTATAAGATTTGGTAGTTGCCATGGTAACTGTATATCTTTTACTGAACAGAAGAATAAATAGCTACACACATCCTTTGTAAGTATTAAGCTGGTAATTCACAGTCACTTTAAAGACAGTGTGCCTGTTCATTTTTAAAATTCAGATTAGAATATATCCATCTCATTCTTTAGAATCTAATGAAATAAAATAAAAGTTATTTGTGTACTTTAAAAATCTGTTTGGTTGTTCTAAAGCATTATTAAAACGTATGGTGTTTACAGGTTACTTTCTGTTACCCAGTACTTGGGGACTACAAAGTTTTTTTGGTTTTTGTTTTTATGTCTTTTTTAGAGACAGGGTCTTGCTCTGTCACTCAGGCTGGAGCACAATGGCACGATCATCATAGCTCACTATACCCTTGCATTCCTGGGCTCAGGGGATCCTCCTACTTCAGCCTCTTGAGTAGCTGGAACTACAGGTGTGAGTCATGACATCCAGCCAATTTATTAAGACGTTGTTTTGTAAAGACTTTTTATGCAATATGTCAGACTACTTAAAAGTAATGTATTTATATAACAAAGGTTTAAATAGTGCTTATTCTATTCCAGGCTATTTTCCAAGAACTTTATAAATATTTATTTATTTAATCTTCATTCATAAAAATCTTAATGTCTTCCTTGTAGTGCAAATCTCTCCAAAACAAGGTCAACAGTAAAAGCCAAATTAAGTTAAGGAAAGAAAGAAAAAGAAAATTCGTTGGTATATTTTTAGGATATCCTTATTTGATAACTAGTAGTAAACCATTAAATTAGAATAATACAGAAATATATTGAGGTAAAATATAACATTTTTCCTCTGAAAAGCACATTCATTTTTTCTCCCTCTCCCCAACTGACCCATTATTCTTCTCAGAACCTTTTAACTCTATTTTAAATATTTGAACATATTTTTGTTTCTACATAGTTTTTGTTCTCCCTCCTTTACCCAGCTCAATTTTAAAAGCTTATACTAGGCCCTAGGTATTTTTTTCTTCAGTTGATATTTTTCCAAACCCTGAGAATTGTTTTTCTTCAATGACCATTACCTTTATTTCATTACCTACTTTGATTTACTTTAATTTAAAACATCTTAAAAATGTGCAAAATTTGAAAGGGGAAACAGTACCCATTGTACAATAACCTAACCAAAAGTGCTGTCACCATTTTAATTTCATTTTAAATAAATGCTTTCATTTGCATACTTTTTATTATACTATGTTATAAATATCTTGCTTTATTCAATTAACATTGTATTACTTTATTTTTATGGCTCCATAAATATTTCTAAGAGCTGCATGGTATATGTCTACCGTTGTTTGCTAATTCATTCCCTTATGTTTGGAAATTTAGGTTTCTTCTAACTCTGTTCCATTATAAATTAAGTTGCTTTAATTATCTTTATTCATAGGGCTTGTTTTATTTTTCATAATTTTTAATGTAGATTCCCAGAAATAGAGTTTAAGGATCAAGGTATTCGAAATCTAAGCCCAGAGTTTTTGGAAGTCTTAAATTAGATTCTACAGAGGATTAACTAAAACAAAGAGAAGAAATATTGGAGCGAAACTTCTAGCTTAGACTTTATGTCCCTTCACCTTTCACACAGCATGGGCTCTGTGTGCAAGGCCCAGAAACAGGGCACTTCCCCTACCCCATAATGCTCAATTGCACATGGAAAAATCTGCTTGTGCATAAAATTGCTGTGAGAATAAATGAGATAACAAATATGAAAATTGCACAAGCACTCTTCAGTGCATTCTGAAGTTAGGAAGCTGGCAGACCTGAAGGAGAAAATAGAGTAAAGGGTGGAAGCTGTGATTAATAGAAAATGTAGGCCCAGGACAAAAGCGTCAGAATGAACATATGCCATGTGTTCCAGAAGTCTTCCTGACCATTTTATTTCCATTTTACATCTGGTTTTTCTCATCTATGTCTTGTTTGCCTTCCTTCTTTCTATTCTTTATACTCTCTAGTTAAAGTGGCTCTCTTCATTTTCCTCTGCTCATTTTAATACACCCTTTGTTTTCATGTTTTATGGAACTGAAATTGAGGTGTTTCTATTACAGGGATGAGAGTGACAGAGAATCAAAAAAGGCTAATACTGTCAAGTTCAGAATTTCTGAAATAACTATGAATTCTGATCCTCAATGAAAGAAAAATATCAACAAACCTGTATCTCTCTTTAGTTAAGTGTTATTTTTTTCAGTATTATTCCTGCATTTCTAGGTAGTACTTACAAATCCTTTTTTTAAGTAAGGATCACCAATATTAGTTACACTTTCAACAGCTATATTTTATTATTAAAAAGCCAATTTTGTTTAAGAGAATGTACTGACATTGTTCCTCTCTATTAGCCTAGATGTGAAATGAAAACAGGCAAAAGATAAGTGAGCAAACAAGAAATTTCTAAAAAGGGAAAGAGAGAAGGAAGGAGAGAGAAAAGCTTCCTTCAAAAAGAAAGCATGGTCCTTTAGTACTGTGGTCCCCAACCCCAAGGGACCGGGCGGCAGAGCTCCACCATCTCCTCCTGCCCCCACCCCCAGTCCATCGGTGGAAAAATTGTTTAGTTGTCTTCCATGAAACTTGATAGGGGAGGTGCATTCGGAGTTGGGGTGCACAGCAGGAGGTGAGCAGCTGGCCAATGAAGTTTCATCTGTATGTACAGCCACTCACATCACTGCAACCCGTCCCTGGTACTGTAAAGGTTGGGGACCGCTGCAATAGATGTCTGTAGACCAATGAATTCCAAATTCTATTTTTTCAAGATTCAGCACTCACAAAGACAATACAAAGTGCTTCTTCATGACAATGAAAATGTACATTCATCACCACACACCTTGCCATCAGCTTGAACTATTAACAGATGCATCCTTCAGAGTAGTGCTTCTTAACCAGAGTGACTTTGCACCCTAGGGGACATTTGGCAATTTCTGGGACATATTTGGTTTTTACAACCTGGGGGACACTACTGTCATCTAGTGCAGTGGTCCCCAACCTTTTTGGCACCAGTGACTGGTTTTGTGGAATATAGTTTTTCCTTGGACTTTGGGGGTTGTGGGTCTTGGGGAGACATAGCTCAGGCAGTGATGTCAGCAATGGGGAATGGCTGTAAATACAGATGAAGCTTTGCTCACTTGCTCACCACTCACCTCCTGCTGTGCCCCCCACCATGTTTCATAGAAGACAATTTTTCCACAGACAGTGGGGGGTCGGCGGGTGGGAGAAAGCTCTGCCTCCTAACAGGCCACTGGCTGGTACTGGTCCACTGCTGGGGTGTTGAGGACTGCAGATCTAGCAGACAGAGGCCAGGGATGCTGCTAAACAAATGTATGGGATAACTATTCACAACAAAAAATTGTCTGGCTCTAATGTCAGTAGGGCTCGGGATAATGGACAATGCTTTTAAAACAAGGCCTTCATTCCATTGTCATAAAAATGTTAGAGGATATTGGAAGATGTTTGCAAAATTAAAAGTCTTTTTCGTGCATAGCAATGTAATACTATTTTTTAATATCATAATTTTAAAATGGTTAAAGTTATTGGAATGGGTTACCTCTGCATCATCTAAAACTTGACATACATTATTGTCTTTCTCTTGTCACTTGAATATAAGGTCTTTAAGAGCGGAGCTTTTTTGTTACTGTTATAATTTATTAACGACACATCATAGGTACTCAATAAGCATTTATTTTTTAAAAAATAAATGCCTAAGCAGGGTTAAGTTAACCAATTTTTAACACATCATTTTGATCTAGTTCACTTTTCCCCTTCTTTCTTTCCTTCTAGCCTTCCTTTTTTGCCTTTTTAAAGAATTTTCATAGACTCCTTGGTAAATCAGACCATTGTTATGATTCCTTTCTCCATCAACAATATAAATGCATACACACAGAGACATATTGCTATTCAATTTTAAGAAGTTCATAGACATCCTGAAACTATCCATAGAATTGATGTATTCCTTGCATCTTTAAGTTCTAGGTGGAAAACTTAGGAAAACTGTGAAGCCAGAAATGCTATAGTCAAACAAATATCCAGGTTCCTCATTGTTTGCCTTAAGGCAAACCTGTGACATCAAAAAATTACCCTCACTAAAGTTCACTGACAAGCTGCCCAAGTATCAAATTTTGTAACAATGGAAGAGCTATCACCAAATTTTAAAATCGCTTCTAGAGGCTTCAGATAAACTTTCTACAGTACGTACTTCTGAGGTCTGAAGTACCTTATATGTTGAGAAATGCACGTTTTCATTTAATGTTTTTTTATCTAGTCAAAACAAAGAAATTTCTTATATAAAATCTTTTATTAACTCAGCTAATCACAGAAGTTCAACCAAGATTTCCTTATTTATGATCTATTTGCAAAGAAAAGGCAAAAGGAGTGTGATGTGTCTGCAGGGGGATTATTTTCTATCGATGGGTGTCTGTTGACAGAATCCTCATCATCTTTTGCCAATTTTCTCAAAGAACATTGTGAAAACTGCTCACAGCAGGCAGAGTCAGACTCCAGAATTGATTTTGGCAATCTGTATTGATCATATTGTTCATGATCTTTAAAGCATCTTGCTGTCCCAGACTTTACTTATGTCAAAGAGAATTAACAAATCTATCTGATACTAGTATGCTCATGCCTTTACTAAATCTTGGATTCTGAAAATAAAATCAGAGGAAGTAAATTGTAATTGTCTTCAATACTTAGGATTCATCCCTGGCCTAAATCGTCAACACAGTAACATAACATTTTACAAAGATGCTGTCACATTTTACTCAGCTGCATAATGACTTCAGAGGTCTACAAAAGGAAAACAATAGTGAAGCCTGTTTATTTTTGAGGTTCTTATTTCACTTTTTGTCTTTGTGCAAAAAAATACATAAATGACAGAGGGCTGCAATGGAGGAAAAGGAAAAGGAGGAAAGAGGAGGCAAAAAGATAGGGAATTTTCAACTGTTTGCCAGTTTTCCTGATAAAATACAAAAAACAGTCAGAAAACTAATAATAGAAAATGAGAAATTGGAAGCCAAAGTGGCTGATTTAAATAAATACCATTATCTCTGTGTGCATGTGTATGTATATGCACACACATAGGTATATTAACGTATTTGATTTATTGAGTTCCTTTCAAGAGTGCACAAAAACATGTTTGCATATCTTTTCTTTGTCTTATCCCATCTTGTAGAGGGAGAAAATAAAGTGCAGAAAGAATAAGGGGTGGATGGGAAATCATCCGGTCAATAGAAAGAATGGAGAGCATCTAGTTCTTTTGAGATTCAATCAGTGATCTACCCATTAAATTAAATTGTTTTCTAAGTCATGAGACAGATGACATGTACTACAATATAAGATAGTGTCAGGACCCTGATAGTTTTATTTAACTTAAAAACAATTAACCAAAATGAAGTATTTGACTTTGAAATCCAAATTTCTTGGCTAAATGACTTACACTGGTGTGCATATCAAAGATAGGTTAGGCCCTTGTCTTGGGACCAATGGCTCAGTTGTCCATTCTCTAGATATGTTAGTTTGAGACAACAATGTCGGCATATGTACATCAAGTCAGACTGGTAGAGCATATCTCAAACATAAGAGTTTTATGTTATTTCTTTCTTTTTTCAAATGAATTTGGCCTAAAATGTTAACAAAATTGGAAACAGCTGTGTTAAGAAACTACTTTCTTTTCCATTTATAGTCTTATCGCCCAATATAAACTTCATCATTTTAGTGGAGCTTCTCCCCCACATCCAGATGTTATGGATTTCTCAATAATCCTCAGCAAAATTGCCAAAACCAACAAGAAGTTTTAACATGTAAATTCAACACATTGTTTCATGCTCATCATGGCCTTTTCTCCATCAACCCCATCCTCATCAGATTTCAGATGCTCGGCAGTTGACACAGCTACAGCAAAGGACTCTGAGTCATCATCTCATTGTGGGATGGGTTCCTTTTAAATTTTTTTTGTCTGATTCATGAACTGCTCTTTGAAAATCTAAAAATGGTTCATGAATTGCTTGGGAGTTGGCAAAAATTAATAATAATGAGCCCATTTTGAGTACACTGAAATGAACTGATTATCATTGCAAGCTGTTGCTAATTTGGATTCTTGATGGCAAGAAAGGGTTCTACAGGAGGCTTTTCACTTGCAAGTAGGACAGATTTCATGGTGTGGCAGAGAAAACACTTTTGTAACCTTTACCTCTATGTTTCATTTTAGGATTATGGGATATGTAGGAGTAACAAAGCTGTTATTGAGACAGTTTTTTTTTTTATTTTTTTTTTTATTTAATCACACTGGGAAAATGATATAACCAACAGGCTAAACAAGTGGTAAAATGCAGACATGTCACTTAATCCAAGAAAAGAGCTTGGGTGTTTTTGCAAATGTTAGAAGATTATGTTCTGCAGAATAAGCATGGATATATCTGGTTATTTTATCCTAATTTATTAGCCAGATATTGTTAGTTTTGCTCAGATCAGTTTCTGATCATTTTCTCCTAAACTTTCAAAGCTATTAGCTTCAGCATCATCCTTCAGTTGGGTCTTTCACAGGGTAAAGTATATGTTACACATAAAGTAAGAATTCCTCTTACTTATGTTTCAAGAAAAAAAAGTAAGGCAAAGTCAAGATTGGTGGACCACAGATATTACTGGAATATCTGAAATATCAAAACTGATATTTATTGAAATATCAGAAAATGTTTTGTTCATAATTTGGGAAAATAAAACAAAGGCAAACACAAAACTAATATAAAATGAAAGGAAAAACTTATTTGCCTTTTTATGAAATGGTGAAATCAAATGCTAAAACCTTGTTTTCACAGTAATAATGTACTTGTAACATGTTTTGTGTCTTGAAACAAAGTAAATTGTCTGTGAAAGGAATAACCTGTGAATGCAAAACAATCATGAAAGACATAATTTGACCTCATGTGGTGAAATACAAAATGGGATGAATTACTTTAATTCAGCATTGAATTAGCATCTATAAAATTATGAAATAATTAAATGAACTTAGCATTTAAAGAAATCATACTGTCCTTCAGCATATTATAGCTATGGAAAAATTAAACCTCTTGACCAAACTATTTTTTATCCAGCTACATATGGAAGACTGAAAATCTCTTGCAGTGCTAGAAAGTACTATTTAATGTTGGCATGCAAAGCTCTGCTTCATTCTGCAATAAAATAAATGTTCTCTAAATTGTCCTCCTTGAAGTTTTATTTAGATTATTTTCTTATTCAAAGTCAACAAGTATAATAAAGCTTTGAAAATAGTAAATATACCTTTAACAATGTACAGGATAGCAAAAATTAACCATAATTTAAAATTTTCAATAAATTCTTGGCAAAAGAAATTTCCTTATCATATTAAGATAAATAAGGAAAAAATAGATTAAGCAGTACAAGAAAAATGCCTGTGGGAAATGTCAGTGTGATTAAAGACAGCACAGAGAAGTTCTTGGATTAGAAATGATACCTTTATTTGGTGTTGAGTAAAAATAGAAATATGAATCTTAGCCTTGGCAAAGCAATTTCAAAATCTTTATTTATTTATTTTTTTGAGTATCTGAGGTATTACTAAATCCAGAAACCCTCTTAGAAATCACAATTTAAAACAGGTAGTGTTTCACTCTCTCCTACAGGATATATAAATGCCAAATCATGTTACAGTTTAATGCAGAAAACTGTTTTATTCTCAATGAGAGTTTTAAGTGTGAATGGGAGCTAGAAATATCACACAGAGCACACAAAATTTTAAGTAATTTTACAGTATTCCTAAAAACATGATTTAATAATTTTTAAAAACTTCTAGGGCCATGAACATAGCTGTTAATTTGCAAAACCTGAATACATTGCCCCATTAAACCTAAAGGTCAAAGCATTTCATCTTCAATTTAATGTGCTAGACTTTACCATGAAACAGGGTGTTGGAGAACAAAGATAGAGAAAGATCTGGTAATTCTGGTGTCTTTATTCAACTCTCTACCACTGCTAGATACAACACTCCAAATCTTTTTTCTTAAAGTCATTTTTTTTTTCTCCTTTAGCATTTCTTTGGGCCAAAACAATAACAGGAAAAAGAAGACTATATAGGAATTGAGGGATTATATAAAGAGAAACATATTAATTAATATTGAAAGAAAATTGTACTTTAATCTGTAAGAAAACTTAAAAATATCATGATGCCGAAGATCTAGGTCCTCTGGAAAAGAAAAAGATCTTTTCCATCTTTTGAGAGCTAAGACAGCTTTTAGAACTATCTCTCGTTGAATTTTGTAGCAAAGAAGTTTCTGAGAGAAAGCAAATATGAAGCTGACTATAATATTTGGTCTTCAAATCACACGGGTAGGTTAGCAGATCCCTGGAGTACATGAGATAGAGTTTCTCAGAGCAGAAGTTGAGATGTCTAGGAAAAAAATAGAAGAGTGTTGTCTTACAGAAACCTCATTTCAATCCTCTAAGTGACTGCTTTATAGGGAAAACAATATATATTTGCAAAGAATTCTTCTCTTTCACTCCATTCCTTTTTGTCATCTCTGCCTGTTCACAACTATGTTCTCATAATCTTTCTACCTTTGATTCTGACTCTACCTCTAGTCCTCAGGGTAGGGACATTTACAGACATGCCTTTTATTAAGGGATTAACTTGCCACTCTAGGTGCAGGAGTCAGCAAACCTACCAGCCAAATCTGACCCATCACTTGTTTTTTTTTATGGTCCTTGAGCTAAGAATGACTTAGACATTTCTAAACAGTTAAAAACAAAACAAAACAAAACAAAAAAACCAAAGGAAGGTTAACACTGTGTGGTATGTGCAAATGATGTGATATTCAAATTTGTGTCTATAAAGTTTTATTGGAACCCAGCCATGCTCATTCCTTTAGGTATTGCCTATGGCTGCCTTGGCACAATAGGAGGGCTAGGTGGTTGCTGCACAGTCTGTATGGCCTGAAAAGCTTAAAATATTTATTTTTTGAACCTTTACAGAAAAAATTTGCTAACTCTTACAGGGGTCAAAACAAAAGACACCATTGTTTCCATTACCTCTCTTCAACAATGCCACATCTAGACTCCTTTATTTCAGGAAATGGTACCAAAAGTCCTCCAACAATTTATTACAGAAATCTTGCAGTTTCTCTTTATTATAATTTTTGAGCCACTCTGCCTCTATTGGGTTATAGTATGTCCAGATATCAACCCCTTTCAACCCTAAAGGATGAAGGGATCAATCACTTTCCCTTTACTGTATTGTGATTTTAAAACATTGGGAGACACTCCACACATATTATTTGTCTGCTCCCCCCAAAATTTTACAAGTTAAATATGAATATACACCCCTTATCTGCAATTCTGAAATCCAAAATTTTTGCCCTGAACTCCTTTTAGGTAGAATTTGACTTGAAGTGATTTGAGCTATTTATTATCTTAATTTATCACATTTATGGATGAGTATTTCTGCTGCAGAGAGTTTAATGTGCTTGATGAAGGGATTAAGAGGTACTGTCCCAGACTCTGTTAGGGATGTTATGTGATATGAATTGCATGAATAATATTACCATCTTAAATTTTGAAAAAAATCAGATTCCTATACACATATGGGCTCTAGGGTTTTATATCAGGAATTGTCCTCTCAAAATTATCATGACCAAACAGAATTCTTTCTTCCTTATACGTACCATGCTTATGCCAACTGAGGCAGTTGTGCTAATTGCAGAATGTACCTAAAGCCACATCTTGCCAGCTCCGCCATTATAACACTAGTCCAAGCTCCAATCCTTTTTGTCTGGGTTACTGCAATGTGCTACAGACTATTGGTCTTCCTTCTAGACTTGGTCTTTCCACAGTGAATTCTCCATAGACAGAAAGAGTGATCTTTTTTTTATTATTTCAAGTATTACAGGGGTACAAATGTTTTTGGTTACAAGGATCGCTTTTGTAATGCTTGAGTCAGGGTTATAAGTGTGCCCGCCACCCAGATAGTATTCATTTTACCCGTTAGATAGGTTTTTGCCTACGCCCTACTCCTGATGGATTTCCATCGTTATACTTCCCTCAGTGCACGTGTGCTCATGGTTTAGTTCTGATTTATTAGTGAGTACATGTAGTGTTTGTTTTTCCAGTCTTTAGATACTTCACTTAGGATAATGATCTCCAGTTCCCTATTTAGTTGCAAAAGGCATTAAGTCATCCTTCTTCATGGCTGAGTAGTATTCCATGCACTTATACACTGTTGGTGAGACTGCAAATTATTAATACTAATAGTACAACCTCTATGGAAAGCAGTATGAAGATTTCTTTAAAAACAAAAAGCCAACCTACACTTTGATCCAGCAATCCCACTACTAGGTATTTACTCAAAGGAAAAGAAGTCATTTTATCAAAAAGAGTGATCTTTTTAAAAGGTTTATCTTTCATGTCACAACTCTGGTTAGAGTCAAAGGCTTCCAGGGACTTTCCATTACATTTAAACTCCAAACTCCTTAATATGACCTTACAAAGCCCTTCGATTCTAGCCTCTGTCTAGGGACCTCTTCTTGTACCACTTTACTCTTCCTTACCAGCTAAAGGTATTACAGCCCTCTTGCTCATTTCTGTCTCAAGGATTTGGACTTGCTGTATATCCTGCCTGTAACTTTCTTCCTCCGGATTTCACATGACTCCCCCTCACTAACATCATAATTCTCTTCAAGTACATCATCTAAGGGAGACCTTCTGTGACTAACTTATATAAATAATACCTCCCCCAAGGCTGCTGTTATTCTCTACTCTCACATTTAAGTTTATTTTCTTCAGTCCAATGGATATCCTTCTTCTTTAGAGTCTTATCACTTCATGCTTAGCCTGACACAAGCAGAACAGAGCTGCAGATAAAGCATCAGATTAGAAGCCAGGAAATCTGGGTTCTGTTGAAGCTGCATCACACATACTCTGTGACTTCTCTTGACTTCAGTTTCTTCATCCCTAAATGAAAAATCTCAAACTATACAATTTTTGCAATCTTTAATAATTCTCAAATTTTAAGTTTTTTTTCTGCCTTTAATCTTTTTCTCCTCCAGACCAATATGGACTAGCAAATCAAGCAGGTGGGAGGGGGAAGGAGGGAGTGGGTAAATTCACACCTAACAGGTACAAAGCACTCTATTTGGGGGACGGCCACACTTGTAACTTTGACACAAACTGTACAAAAGTAGTCCATTTAACCAAAACGTTTGTGTCCCCATAATATTCTGAAATTAAAAAAATAAAAAGTTCTATTTCAACCATTTCATTTTCCTTGATTTTCCACTGGCTGTATGTTAAATTATATAGTCCTGATAGTCCCTATTTTTAAATGTACTCTAAAATAGTCCCTATTTTTAAACGTACTGTCTAATCAACTGCTTACCTTTTCTAGGTGAATATTTTACCACTCATATATAAAGACATTCTAGCACATCTGGTCAAATTGTTCTACACACAAAAATGTTTTATTTTGTTTTCACAAAATTCTGTTTTGCTAACAATACCTATCTCTATTCTAGCCATCAGAATTTTACTCATTCGTGAAGGCCCAGATAATATCCCACCCTTTTCTGAAAGGTTATGAACACTAAATCGGCCACTTATAAAATGAAGCAATGGGTTCCAGCTAATAAGCCAATCAAAGTAGATAAAATGGAATGATAAAATAGTTATTAACTCAAAAGAAAACAATGAAGAGATAGGACAAATAAAGGACACATGGCATAAAGCAATCCTGAGCAAAAAGAACAAAGCTAGAGAAATCATACCACCTGACTTCAAAATTTATTACAAAGGTATGGTAACCAAAACAGCATTGTTCTGGCATTAAAAACAGGCACATGGACCAATAGAACAGACTAGAGAACCCAGATATAAATCCACAATATTTACAACCAAGTTATCTTTGACAAAGGTACAAAGACTTACTTACAATGGAAAAATGACAGTCTTTTCAATAAATGGTGCTGGCAAAACTGGATAACTATATGCAGATGGCTGAAACTAGACCCCTATTTCTCACTGTACACAAAAATCAAATCAAAATGGATTAAAGTCTTGAATCTAAGATGAGAAACTATGAAACTACTAGAAGTGAAGTATCACAAGAATGGAAAAACAAACACAACATGTACTCACCATTAAATGGGTACTAGCTGATTAACACTCAGGTGCACACATGGGAGTAATATTTATCAGGTGACAAGCAGGGGGCAGGGGAGTGGAGGGGATGGGTAAATTCACAACTAATGGGGATGTGGGGTGCACTGTGTGGGGGATGGACATGCTTGTAGCTGTGGCTTGGGTGGTGCAAAGGCAGTATATGTAACCAAAATGTTTGTACCCCCATGATATTCTGAAATTTAAAAATAAAAAAAGGAAAACTACTAGAAGAACATATTGGGGAACTGCTCCAGGACATTGGTCTGGGCAAAGATTTCTTATGTAAGACCTCAAAAGCACCTGCAACCAAAGCAAAAATAGGTAGTTGGGATCCCTGCAAGCTAAAAAACTTCTGCACATCAAAGGTATCAATCAACAAAGTGAACAGAAACCCATAGAATGGAAGAAAATATTTGCAAACTATCCATCTGACAAGGAATTGATAACCAGAATATGTAAGGAGCTCAAAAAGTTCAATAGCAATAATAATAATAATCCAATTTTAAAATGAGCAAACTATCTAAACAGACATTTCTCAAAAGAAGACATACAAGTGGCCAACAAATATAAGTAAAATACTCAATATTATTAATCATCATCTGTATCTAACAACTGAGCTTCAAAATGCATGAAGCAAAAACGGACAGAATGGAAAAAATAGACAAATTCACAGATACAGTCAGAAATATAACAACCCTCTGTCAATAATTGGTATAACAAGTAGACAAATAATCAACAAATATAAAGAAGACTTGAACAATGCTATCAACCAATCAGAACTAATTGTCATTTATACAATAGTACATCCAACAAAAGAAGAATTTCTAAAATACACATGGAACATTTACTAAGATAGTTAATATTCTGGATCATAAAATAGGTCTCAATACATTTAAGAAGAGTCATATTATATAGGGTGTGTTCTGTGACCATAATGTTATAAAATTGGAAATTAATAAGAGAAATATATCTGGAAAATCCCCAAATATTTGGAAAGTAAATAAAATATTTTTAAATAACCCATTAGTTAAAGAAAAAAACTACAAAATATTTTGAAGTAAATGAAAATGAAAACATATTAAAATTGGTGGTATGCATCTAAAGCAGTACTCAGAGGAGGAGAAGAACTGTCTAAAAGCAATACCTTGAATTACATCTTTTTGAAACTAGAAAAAGAAAAGGAAATTAAACTCCAAATAAGCAGAAGAAAGAAATGAAGAAAAATAAGAAATGAAGTGAATGAAATACAAAACAGAGTAGACATAATGAAAAGTCAATGAGATCAAAAATAGCTTTTTTTGAGATCAATAAAATTCAAAACCTCTAAATATCAGGAAAAATAACAAATTAAGAAAAAATACAACAAATTCAAATTATCAATATCAGGAATGATAAAGGTAACAGACATCAATGCAGATATTAAAAGAATAATATCAATATTATGAACAAACCTTTATGCCAATAATTTACAAACTTGTGTGAAATGGACAAATTCCTTTGAAGACACACTACCAAAGTTTACTCAAGAAAAAATATATATAATCCAAATATCCCTATATCTATTCTTAAAAATTAAGTGTGCAGATAAAAAGCTTTAAAAAAATAAAATACAGGCCCAAATAGCTTTACTTTTTAATTCTACCAAGGAAGAAATAATACCAATTCTACATAAACTCTTCCAGAAAAATTGAAGAGGAATAAGTACTATCCAACTCATTCTATAGGCCAACATATGCTCATATGAAAAATGGAGAAATTTACCACAAGAAAGAAAACTATATTTCAATGTCCTTCATGAATATAGACACAACAATGCTTAACAAAATCTGAGCAAATGGAATCCAACAGTGTACGTAAAGGATAATACATGACCAAATGGGGTTTACCTCAGAGAGGCCAGGTTGGTATAACTGATTTGAAAAACAATTAATGCAATTTACTATATTAGCATATTAAAATAGCAAAACCATATGATAATCTGAAGAGAAGCAGAAACAGCATTTAAAAACAAGAGATAAAAAAACTGATGTGGGAAGAGAGAATACATCCCCTGAATTGTTGACAATGATAAAGATGGAATTAAAAACAAAACAAACTACCTACTGGTGAAACGCACAGAATTTGTACCATAGAGGTAAAGATGCTCCCAGAACACCCACAGAATGAATTCCATCTCTAACAATAGATAATTTTTTTTTAAATTACTGCCTTCATTTAATCATACAGGAAACTATTGTTTGATCAAAGAAATATTTCCTACCAGGGTAATATTAAATTTCAGATTCCATGTTAGAAAAATCCATCATCAAGTAGTCTCTGCAGAGTCAAGGGTCAATGAGAATAATTTACAGGCGTTTTTAATTGTGAAAAAGTAGAAACAATCTTACTTTAACACACATAAAAAGTGTTACTATTTGGGAATGCACTAATTTATCAATTAATTTGGAAAAGAAATAGAATTTCAAAATAATGAGTCTTCCAATTCAAACAATAACAGGCATTGCTGTTCCTATTTTAAAAATTTGAAATCATGTTATATAAAGCATATATATAATATAAACATAATATATAAATTCTCACTGTGAAGAAATAAAAACAATACACATTCACCTTCAATGAGGTGAACACCTCCTTGAATCTCACTCACTTCTAGTCTCCCCTTAGAGATAATCACTCTCATATGAATGGAATGTATCATCTCAGAACTCTGTCTATATGTTTGCCTACATATATTTTTGTACATATGAAATATAAAGTTTTGTTTTATTTTTAATAATATACTATGCGTATTATTTTATATATTATTTTATAATTTGACTTTTTAACTTAATATATCTTGAATACTATTCCATATCTTAGTGATTAAGTTATGTAACAGACTAATTTATTTAAATTGTTTCATATTTCATAATGTGGATGTTCTGTGATATCATGGCTTGTCATAATCCCCCTATTGATACAATTTATTTTCCCTATTTTTGGCTCTTAATAAGTAATAATGTAATGAACATAGACATCCCACAGTTGGATTTAAATTTTTACCCTGTATGAAAGTATTTGTTTTTCAATTGTTATAGTTGATAGCTTTGATTTTGGTATCTTATCTTGTGCCTTTTGTTTATGATGGCTTCCTGATGCCTTCTGTATTTTGCTAGTAATGATCATGCTTCCTTTGTTTTTCTCTAGTGAAAAGTGTGCATCCTTTTTTCTAGCAATTCAACCACAAACTTAAAACTGTATTTTGTAATTAGCAGTGCAAATAATAAAATGCCTTCATCCCAAAGTTACTTATGATGACAAAAACAGTTGTGATACCTTAAATTTTTTTGAATTCTTTATATTGGATGAAGCAAAGGCTTTATTCCTCCAGTTTATTAGGAAATAAAGGAAATACCTTCTTTGAATCACATTATCAAAGCAGAGTTGGATTCCAAATAGGTTTGGAGATTTTTTTTTTAAATTACATACAGTCTTGGAAGATAAAACAGAGGTGTTTTGAACATAAGCCCTGACAAAGAATTCCACTAGTAACTCTGGGCTCAGTAAAGAAAATCTCATTAGAAGCCTGCAAGTTGTGTGTGTGTGTAATTTTAAAGGTCTAAATCCAAATCTATACCTACTTGGTAAGGACATTTTTATTGCTTGGAAAAAATAATTAATTGATCCAGTAGCTAAGCCAACTAGGGCAAGGAAAGATAAAATACTTCGTTTAAATGGCAAGATTGAATAATAAACTGTAAACTATTTTATGATTGAAAGAATTAGTGAATAAATGAATAATAAATAAATGCTAAAAAGTAGGTTTCCTTAGCTATTGAAACTACTGTTTGCTGGTATTTTGATTTCCTAGATTGAAATGAGAAGTGAGAGCATGGCTGAGACTGGAAACTTGGGGAACGAGAACAGATTTAAGGCCAATATCCGTGATGGGAAGATTCCCAGCAACACAGGGGCAAGCCTGGAACAGCAATCCTGTGGTGGGATTGGGAATGGAATTTAGAAAGAAATACCTTCATCAACTGTAGGTTTTCCTTTTCCTGTTGTTCCTTTAAGATATTTCCACATCCTTAGTAAATTTTGTTAATCACTACATTCTAGTAATTGTCTTGTGTTGGCACAAGCTTGGGGAATGAAAAAAATGATTATATCCCTATTTTGAAGTGAATCAAATTGCAAAAATCTGGGCTAGCCTATAGATATGGTAAAGAGATGGCAAGAACTGTGTAGAGAAGCGGGAGCTACAGTTCCACGGAAGAAATGTAATAAAACAGATCCTTCAGATCCCAAGAAATACTTGGGAGAGCATTATCTTTCCCCTGAGCTCTTTGGATTGGGTCTCCAACAACACTTACTTGAACTTTACATGAAAGCCTTGTCTTAAGGCTCAGAAAACTGGGGGAGCACTGGTTATATTAATTCATCTTTAGGTTGAGTGAATTACAGTTTTAAAATATATTTTTTAGGAAGTCTATGGATACTAAACTTCCTGAGTCCTATATGTGGTAATATATGTTTGTGTTGACTTCACATACTAATCACAATTTTGCTGGGTGTAGGAATCTTGGACCATGTCCTTTTCCCTCAAAACTATTTATACATTGCTCCATTGTTTTCTTGCATTTATTATTGCAGAGAAAAAAATCTGAGTCTAGCTGTATTTTATTTCTTTTTAAAGATAATCTGTCTTTCTTTTCTTTGATGCTTACGTAATTGTTTATTCTTGATATATAAAATAATCAGCAGATTATTTCAGATGCTAATCTATTTTACTAATTTTGCCTGTGATTCGGTTAATTTTTTTGAAATGATTTGGATTTTTCTTCTGTTTAGAATATTTTAGATTATTGTTAGAGTCTAAGCAAAACCATAATATGTTAGAATTTTTTTCTCTATCTTCTCTAATGGCCTTCCTCTCTCTCATTGTTTTAAACTTGTGTCACTTTTTTCTTTGCACCTGCAGATACTACATTGAGTTTGCTCACAGATTTGCATTATCTGGCTTATAGATTTCCCTTTTTATGGTTTTAACGCAGTTACTGATTTTGTTATATAATTTTAACTGCCTCAAAATATTTTCAAATCTTTTCTTAGTTCCATTTTAAAATTATCTCTGAATTATGTCTATTTCTGTTTTCATCTAAGTCTTGTATAAGTTAACATGTAACAGATAACAAATGACAGAAAGCCCTACTTGAACTGTTATAAATAAAGATGTATTGACTTCATTTATTCTTCTAAACAATGGATATTTATTGGTCTTATTCAAAGACTCAGCAACATCATCCAGGGCCTGGTTTCTTTCCTGTCCTCCAATGTGATGCTCATACTGCTACCTTCCGCCAAAGGATAACCCTTATCATGTTCTCAATACTTTCCAATATTCCTTCACTGCATGTTCAGGGACAGAGAAGTTGAGTATCTTCTAGAAACTCTCAGGAGGCAAAAAAACGTTTTTCCTTGTAGCTCTTAACAAACATTATCTTTAATCTTACTGTCCCAAATTGGATTACATATTCTCTCATCCGAGGTTGGGTATGTAATTTGTAGAACTCAGTGTAAAACAAAAACCTTTTTGTCAAAAATCAGTTTTAAAAATGCCATTAAACATGGTAAAATATAAAGCTTTTCCACTTTTTCTGTAGTCTATCTTGACTTGTCACGGTGTTTTATATTCCCTATCTGATGCCATCTAAGTAAATTAAAATAAAATTTTTAAATTGTTAGCAAGTGTGTTTATTATTCCTCTTCATATTGTACAATGTCATCTTTAAATGCAAATATAAGAACATTTAATTCATGCAACATTATCAAGATTACACAATTTGTATCTGGTACTTGCATGTGTATTTCATTCATAACATTATAGTGGAATCCTGCATAAAGCCAACTCTACTGTTTTTACTTTACTTCTTGATATGCTTGCATTTCACTGACGCTCTCTAACTTCGGCTTACTCATAAAAAGGGTTTGAAAAGAAAAGGAAGTGTGGGTTATCCTATCTTTGCCTTTCTTTCTCTGTTGTCATTTTCAATATAGATGGTTAACTAATACAGAAAAGTTACATGAGTAAGAAAGAATATGATAGGCTCCTTAATTGGTCACATGTCTTAGAATGCCATTGCCTTCTTTTGTTTCAGGCAAATTCCAGTTCCAGTGGAAAGCTTAGACTCTCAGGGCTGTCAGTGCCCTCCCCCAGTCATAGATATAAAACATTTACCTTGCACTAACTTTGAGTCCTGCTGAACTCCCATGTACCATGGGGTCCCTGGAATTCTGTGTTCAGTTCATGGGACATTGCAAATGCTGTATGTGACTGGACAGCAAGGAAAGGCAGTGAACACACATGTAGCACATACCTCTACTGTTCACACGTGTGCTTCATTGTCTCATTGAATTTCACCTACAAAGCACAAATTCAAACATAAAATATTAAGAACTTCAAGATCGCAACAACAGAGCATTAGATCAAGTGTATAGCTCTTCTGAGCACAGGAACCCTTTGTGACTACACAAGTTGTGCCTCTACTAAGCCAGCCTTAACCTCATCAAAATTAATGCCTATAACCTGGGCATAAGATTGCTTTGGTTAGCTAGGTCTAAAGCACTTGCTACTTGCCTATACCCAAGGACAGAGTTAATTTCCCCGAAAGTCCATGACTGAGTAAAGGTGGGAGTGAAGAGAGAGGGAAGTAAATAAAGAAATGAAAAGTAAGGTAGCTACAAGGATGGATGGATGTAGGAGAAGCAACTATAAGATCCTCTTCGACTCTGTTTCATATCCTCTCAACTTTATCTTTTATTTCATAGGGTTTACATTTTATTGTTTTGGGTTTTTTCTGTACATAAAGCAGACTTTTTAATACCAAACTGTCTTCTCATTGCTGTACTAAGTATTTTTAGAAAATATTTTTCTACTGTAAGCCTGAGTGCTATATTTGTCTCCATTTATTTTGTAGATTTTCCCATAGGCATCAAATTGTTTATTGTTTCTGTGTAGTCACTTTCATTAAAGAAGTATGTATGGTTCAGATGTTGGCATATAGATAAAGTGCGAACAGTCTCCTGTATATCCCTTGTGGTCAATATGTACACTGAAAATATTTTCATCCAATCTTAAGTCACAAATCCACATGATGCAAAGTCACAAGACTATCTGTTGCCCAGAAGCAAATCTCTTTCCACCAGCTAGTGTGAAGGGAACATTATCAGCAGGACTCTTCATCATGTCTCTGCTGTTTCATCTCACTGATGGTAATGACGAATCTGCTGCATATCCATATGTCTATTTGGCCTGGCCCTCCAAAACAGATCCACAAAGTGGCTTTCCACAGGACCCTCCATGGTTTTTCTACTCACCACACTCTGTGCTTTCTCCTTCAGGCAATCAATGTGAAAATATTGAACAAAGACTCTGATGTACTACTGATACATAGCAGCAAAAAAATCACCTGTGGAGTGTGCTCTCCTTCTGCCTCTTCACCCACTCTCACTTCTAACTCTACCTTTACACATCACAACAAGCTAGAGGTGTGCAAGCGCATAGTCCTTTGCTATCTTTCTACGGAGATAGCTGCTGTGTGAACTTAGGTAGGCTCTAGGGCTGGTTTCACAAGAGAGTATCTGCAGAGGTAAAGAAGAATCCAGGTGAAATAGTCCTGCTCACAATTGCCCCCCATTCTTTCTCCTCCTAATCAATGGGTTTTCTTTTATTTTTTCCCAAAGCAGCCCTCTCTGTTTGCCTAATAAATCAGAAAACTTGTAGAAAGGAGAGATTTGAAAGGTTCTCAGTCATTGCATTCTAACTAGACTGATGTGTATTGGATCTGAAAGACTTTTTTTGAATTATCTGGGTTGTAGATGGCACTCTTTCTATTCCAATCCTGTTATAGATTTTCTCCCATTTTAATATTCTGTGGATACTTTCAATGGAAGAGGAGGAATCAAACATATGCCTCTATCACTATCATTCTTGACATACTCTCACTTGTTCAAAGGAAAAAAATAAGAGTCTAAAATAAAATAAAATGCATTTATTTTTGTGAGTTACCTTGAATCTCTTTGGAAAAAAAGAAAGGCAAATGATGAAAGAATCTATGGTATAAGGTTTATTTACCAATTTTTGCTGTAAAGCAGAATGTGTCTAATTCAATTAGAAAGTCACCAAGTGTTATTAGTATTTAAATCTAACTTCTGTTGTTTATTCTCCATTTCAATCTCAGTTTTCTAATCTGAAAAAAAGCATGCTTGGATATAGAAAAAGTATCAAAATGTAAAAGAGAAAGTATTAAAGATAAACTTGTGGATATTTCTGAAGTAAAGTTCTGACAGTTTAGCAGAATGAAATTTTTTGGAAAACGGAACAGCACTGAAAAAGACAAAGAGAGAAGAAAGCACAGAGCATGTTTTGGGAGTCTGGCTGGAACTGGGTTCAGTGGAGAGAGAGATGGAAGAGAAGCTCATGTCAGCTACTCAATATCTTGCTCAAAAGTCTGCACTTCATTGGGCAGGTTGTAGGGAGCCACAGACTTATTTTTTATTCCAAATAGCAGTAGTCTACGCTAGTGTGTCTATGAGTGTACTATTATTCCTTTTTCATTTTTTTCTTAAGTTCCATGTTAGCCCCTTGTGCATTACTGATTTTCACTCTTGATCTTTTTAAACCAAATCCCATCCGACAATTTTTCTATTTGTGCTGGTGAAGTGATCTAACACTCATAGTGAGAAAAAGAAAAATATTTTCTAGATAATACCTTGAATTTTTCAAATGAAATCCATTTATAATTTAAATAAAGAAATCAGATGGTTAATGGGTACAAAAATTTAGATATTTAGAAAGAACGAGTATTATGATAGCACAACAAAGTGACTATAATAAATAATAAGTTAGGGTATGCTTTAAAATAACTAAAAGAGTAGAATTAGAATGTTTCTAACACAAAGAAATGATAAATACTTGAGGTGATGTATACCCCAATTATCCTGATTTGATTAATTCACATTGGATGATTACATTAAAATATCACATGTTCCCTACAAAGATATACAATTATATATGAATAATAATAATTATAAATAAAAAAGAAATCAGGAATAGATACGTATATGTAACATGTATGACAATCTGAATATCTGACATGCACAGTAAGCAAAATGCTCTCCACCCACATTATGGTAGCATCCTTGGAAGGCAAAGGAAAAAAGTGTTAACAAGAATAATTAAAATGAGTTGAATATAGTTGGTGTCTAAGGCAGAGTGACGATACACTAGAGAGAAGTCATGCGCAATGGTAGAAGAGTTTTATAATGAAGTTAAAACACATTAAGGGAAATTTTAGAAGTGTGAAAACTAAAAGGGCATTTTTTAAATCAAAGTATGAGTGATAAAACTGACAATGTTAAATGTATAACGCGATTAAAACAAATTCTGTTCCAAAGTCCAATGTACACAATAGAATAAAAAGTTTTCAGCAACTAAAGAGAAGAAATTAGAAAAGTAGTTTCAACCTAGAGATAATTGGTTTTGTAAGAAATTGAAAAGATTTAAGCTGGGTAGTTAATTTTAGTCAAATGATTTCTAAAAAGCTGCTTAAAGTTTAAATATTTATAAACATAAATGTACACACACAGAGAGAAAAGGGATGAAAAAGAATAAGATACAAAATGTAATTAATGTGTTGTACTATTTGTGTTTCCTTTTTTTCCAATTTTAAATAGAATGTAAACCAACAAGATAAACAACCTACGAGAATGTAAAACGAATGCTACCCCTTTGAATATAGTCAACTGGGTGACTATAATCATTCCAGTTATGTTGTAGGGTTTTGTATGTTTTTCAATAAAGATCTCCCCTTTCTTAGTATAGCTGATCAGTGTCAACCCACTTCCACTGGGGTTGAGTTTGGATTTGGAAAATAACAAAATCAATCAGAGCAGAGTCAGAGGAAGACAAGTAGCCAACGTGTACTTGGGAATCACCTGGCCAACCTCCATTCAAAGAATGGAAGGAACTCTAGAGTTTGGAATGTAGTTAGGAGATTTTTCATAGTAAGTGACAGAACCAGGGAATAAATCAACCTAAACACCAAGGGAATTTATCAATTTACTGGAAAGAAACTGAAGCACATCAAAGACTCAAAGGAAGAGTGGTCAGAATCAGGTCAACTCTAGGGACTTCTGGGATTCACAAAGAGGCCTCTGAAAAGTAACTTTCACTTTTTGAGTCTTTCAAGGTGGTGAAGACATGAATATAGGAACATTCCTGATAGGGATATCATTGCTTTAACAGTAAAGAAGGGAAAGGACATTCTTCCCTATTGGTTCTAGCAGAAAAATTAGTAGGGAGGGATACCTATTGGGTTTGCCTAGATCACTGTCCATTTTTAACCAATTTTGGAGGGTGGGAATGGACCCTTATTTTTTAGGGTTTTTTTTCCAGAATATTATGAGAGTACACACATTTGTTTACGTAGTTTGCTTTGCACACTTTGAGTCAAAGTTATAAGTATGCCCATCACCCAGATAGTGTGCATTGTATCTGTTAGGTGTGAATTTACCCATCCCCTCCTCCCCTCTCCCATCTGCTTGATTTCCATTGAGTTTTACTTATATATGTACACATGAGTGTTGATCAATTAGACACTTGCACTCGAATGTTTATATCAGCACAGTTCGCAATCACAAAGATGTGGAAACAACCCAAGTGCCCATTAATACATGAGTGGATTAATAAAATGTGTTATATGTATAACATGGAGTACTACTTAGCCATAAAAAATGGTGTCCTACTATCTTTTGTAACAACCTAGATGAGACTGGAGACCATTTTTTTTTTCTTTTGGAGTTCTTTTTTTATTTTATTTTATTTCAGGATGGAGGTCATTCTTCTAAGTGAAGTATGGCAAGAATGGAAAAACAAACACCACGTGTACTCAATACTAAATTGAGCCTTCTTGATTCTTTTGATTCATCTTGTGCTTACTTTATAAACAGAGAAGTAGGTTCTGTTACCAGAAGAGGAAAGGGAAATTTGACATGACAAAAACAATAGCCACCACAATCATGTATGCCAAACTCAAATACATTTAACATAAATCTCATCTCGTAGGTAGTTGGAAATGTTTGGATATCTAAACAGCATGTCCAAAACCAAGCTTGTAATTTTCCTCTCTCCTCTAACCACACAAGGTAACTGTTCTCCCTATATTATGTATAGTTATTTTTCAAACAAACAAACAAAACCTTAGCAGGTTATTTTAATCTTTCTGTGATTCAGTTTTTCTCTCAATCAAATGGGAATAATAATTTCCCATTAACAAGGGTTTCCCCATTAATAAGTGTTGGATTGAGTTAAATGAACAAAAAGCATCTAATTGAATGCCTGCATAGAATAAGAATTAATTAAAATTCAGTTCTCTTCTGCTTCTTTCCCCACTTAAAAAGTCATTATAGTTTTTTAGTTCAATAGGTTTAGGGGGTGCTAGTAGTTTTTTGTTACATGGATGAATTTTATAGTGGTGAAGTCAGGGCTTTCAGTGTACCTGTCACCTGAATAGTATACATTGTACCTAACGTAATTTTTGATACCTCATTCCTCTTCCATCCTTTCCACTTCAAAGTCTCCAAGGTCCCTTGTACCACTCTGTATGACCATGTATACCCATTGATTAGCTGCCGCTTATAAATAAGAACATGTAGTATTTGTTTTTCCATTCCTGAGATACTTCACTTAGGATAATGGCCTCCAGTTCATCCAAGTTGCTGTACAAGACATTATTTCATTTTTTTTGTCTTTATTGAAGTGTAATTTGCATATCATGTCTTTACTCCATTTTAAGTGTACAATTAAATGGTTATTAGTAAATTTACCAAGTTGTACAGCTATTCACATAAATCAGTTTTAGAAGATTTCCCACTCCCGAATGAGACCCCTAATACCCATCCCCAAATACACTTCAAGCATGTCCCTCCCCTTCACAGTGCTCACCACATCCCCTGGATGTGGGTCCACCCCCCACCCCCAAAATCCCCAGTGAACACTACCACCATTTAAGCACCATAGTGTCAATCAGTCAATACCAATTTGATGGCGTATTTCATTCTTTTTTATTCCATACTACTCACCCATAAAAATGCTACATTTTCTTTATCCACTCATCAGTTGATGGGTACT
>CAUYRT010083959.1:0-16307 GCA_963574885.1 Lepilemur ruficaudatus | reverse complement strand
TTGGCATATATGAATGCCTCTGATTTGTGTGTATTGATTTTGTATCCTGAGACTTTACTGAATTCATTTATCAATTCGAGGAGTCTCTTGGTTGAATCCTTGGGGTTTTCTAGATATAATATCATATCATCAGCGAAGAGTGAGAGTTTGATCTCTTCTGCCCCCATCTGAGGCTCAACATCTCTAATCATCAGGGAAATGGAAATCAAAACTGCAATAAGATATCATTTATCTCCAGTGAGAATGGCCTTTATTAAAAAATTTCAAAACAATAAATGTTGGCGTGGATGTGGTGAGACAGAAACACTCATACACTGCTGGTGGGACTGCAAACTAGTGCAACCTCTGTGGAAAGCAATATGGAGATACTTTAAAGTGGTACAAGTAGATTTATCATTTGATCCAGCAATGCCATTACTGGGCATCTACCCAAACGAACAAAAGACACTCTATAAAAAGACACCTGCACTCGAATGTTTATCACAGCACAATTCACCATTGCAAAGGTGTGGAATCAACCTAAGTGCCTATAAATTCATGAGTGGTGATATGAATATGAAAATATGATATGATACACGCACACACACACATACCTCATGGAGTAGTACTCAGCCATAAAAAAGAATGAAATAATGTCTTTTGCAGCAACTTGGATGGAATTGGAGACCATTATTCTACATGAAATGTTTTAAGAATGGAAAATCAAACACCACATGTATTTACTAATAATTGAGAGCTAAAAGATGGGTACACACAGGCACAAAGAGATGTAAAAGATATTGGAAAACAAGAAGGGAGAATGGTAAGAGGGTGTTGGTGAGGAAAAACTTACCTATTGGGTAAAATAAACACTATTATGCTGATGTACATGCTAAAAGCCCTGACTTAAGCATTATACGGGTATCCATGTAACATAAACATTTGTATCACCTTAATATATTGCAATTTAAAAATGTAAAAAAAATAATTGGCTTTAAAGAACAACCAGTAAAAAATGTCATACCATATTTAAATGACTAGCCCATTCCTCTCCCTTAAACTCAGAATTTTTTATCAACCTACATGTTTGTTATCTCTACTTGGATGCCTGATAGCCATCTCAACACTTTCAAAATTCAAAATTCAACTTCAACTCCTGGTTTCCACCTAAGCTTGCTCCTATTGCAGTCTTTTGACTTCTAGTAAATGGAAAGTATATTTTTTAATTGCTTGGGCCAAAAACCTTTCAGTAATCCTTAACTCCTCTATTTCTCTGACACTCCACATTCAATCTCTCTGCACATTCCTTAAGTGCTACCTTTCCATGTTGCCAAACTGTGTCCACTTCTCTCCACTTTTACTGCTACTACCCTGCTTCAAGGCATCATCATCTTTGCCTGGATGAAAGTAAGAGTCTGTTTTCTGGTCTCCCTACTCCTGTTCTTGCCTCTACTACTCTTTATTTTCCAGAATGTTTATTTTCAGACATAGGAGATATTATTGTACTTCTATGCTTAAGACATTCAAATGACTTTTCCATCTTGTTCTGAGTAATTAGCAAATATTTAAACTGGTGTGCAAACTTCTATGTGATTGTCTCCTGTTATCACTCTTACTAATATGCTCTGCACACTGATTTCTTTACTGTTCAATGAATAAGCAGAGCATACTCCACTTCAACCACTTAGCACTTGCAGTTTCCTCTGCCTGGAACATTGTTCCTCTAGACATAAGATATTTACTTGGATAGCTCTTTGCTCTAATATCACCTTACCAAAGAGGTTTTCCTTAATCATCTTTTTACCTAACTAAATATTCTCTTTTACTGTTACCCTGCTTTTATTTTTTCATTACAGTTTTTACTATTTTACATACTTTAATTTTGCTCAACTTTTCTTTTTGGCATTTCTTTTTATTAATTTTTATAAAAAGCACTTAACAAAAGATCTACCCTCTTAACTGATTTTTAAGTGCACAATAGAGTACAGTCATCCCTCAGTATCTGTGAGTGATTGGTTCCAGGCCCCTCCTCCACCCTACGCTGTGAATCCCCAAATCCTGGATGCTCAAGTCCCTTGTAAAATAATGATACATCTCACACCTGTTAGTATGGCTATTATAAAAATAAAAAATAACAAACAAAAACCAAGAGATAACCACTGTTGCTCATGGTGTGGAAAGATTGAAACGCTTCTATACTAGTGGTAGGAAAGCAAAATGGTGAAGCTGCTATGAAAAACAGTATGAAGATTCCTCAAAAAATTAATAATAGAACTACCAGATCACTTAGCAATTCCACTAATGGATATATATCCGAAGTTTTTCATATTTATTTGCTTAGTTTTTTCTTTTCTTCCACTAGAATACAAGGTCAGTGTGAACAGGCTCCTTTTCCCCCCAGTGTTATCACCCCAGAGGTCAGAACAGTGCCTAACAAAAAAGTATGCACACAACAAATCTGACAACACAAGGAATTTGTTAAATAAATGAGTATCCTAAGAAAATGAATTCAACATTATATTTGTGACATAGAAGCCTAATTTTATTGTGAGTTGTTCTAAGTAGGAGGAACTACATTGCATTTGTTTATAACAAAATAGAGTACTTAATCATTTTTATGTATTAATAGTACTAAATACATCACTTAAATCTATATTATCAAATGGTTGAAAGATCTACAGAAATATCTGGGGGAGTTTTAAAAATACAGTAGCCTATATCTCCCATAACTGATCATCAGAAACAATGGGTGCAACTTCTAGAGATTCTTAAACAGTAGCGTAGGGGTCAAAGGGACCCTTGACTCTCTAAAATTTGGCTGAAAAATCAACTCACAAAAGGCAGATTAATTGGAGTAAAAGGCCTACAAATGTATTTAATTTGTACACATGGGAGCCTTCAGAATAAAGGTTCAACCCTTTGATCAAGTGTAGAAGCTTATATACCATCTTGAGGTTACATAAATAATGCAGGGCAAAACGGGTTATGGGGGGGAAGAGAAATTCTGTCAAGGGGTGATAAATGATTACTAGAGAGAATTCAATGGGCTTGAAGAACATGCAATGGTCTGGGGCAAAATCTGTTGGACCAACTGAGTGGACAATGGTTTGCGACAAAAATCCGTCCAAATTTGTTGACAGACTTTAGTGTTCCTTCCTGCAATATGGATTCAGTGAATGAAAAATCAGGGAAGGGACTGAAGGTAATTGTTTTCTTCTTTGGTAGGTGGAGACTTTAGGCAAATCAGAGAACAACTTTACCCTATGGTTATGGAAAGATAGTGGGCAGAGGAGGTCAGAGAGACCTTGAGACTCATTTTTCAGTATGTACAAAGTGCCATATTTTGGGTATTGGCCTCCAACATTAGATCTAGTGTGGAGCTAGAAGACTGTACTTTTAAATGTCCCTCACATAAATATAGAGATATAGCTTTGAGAACCATTGATAAGTAATTTATTTGGCCATTGACCTTGGTGATGTTTTTATGGGATTGATTCCCATGTTGAAACTTGGATAAATGAGAGTAAAATAGAAGAAAGTAGGGAATGAGTTATCAACACAATTGAGCAAACCTAAAACCATATCAATGAAATCAATGACTGACCCACCATTTAATCCTGGTCTGTTCACAAATATTTGGCACTGACTAGGCTACATTTACATTTAAGACAGTTGACATGAATAACTGAGGAATGCCATTATGCAGCTCTATCACTGAAGATATCTACATGAGAACATTGAACAGAGAGGAATTCAAAGACTTATTTGGCACTGTGACACATTCATTATTTCTTGGATTTCTTATTTCTCTGTGCTCTACCCACACACCTCTGCATGCATTGCCCATTCAAATCAAAAATCATAATAATGATGATGATGAATATACAATTAGATGTTTTAAAATACATGAAAATTAAAGTAAATTTGGTTTTTAGAATAGAACAAATATTATTTGAGATATTTAGAAAAGCCATCCAGTATGGCCAAAATGAGCTTGAAGAAGGCCCACTATGCTTATGATTATGATAAACTTAGAGAAATCAATAGGACACTTGTATATTCTAAGGATCTGAGAAAGCACAAAGAACATTAAAGGTCTTAGAGGTCATCAGTTTAAAAACATTATTTAGTCACGAACTATTCCTAAAATTGTGAGGCTATAAAATTAGGATTCTCAATTTCTCATTTCAATAACTACAATAAATTGAGATATAGCTATGAGACGAAAGTAGGCAGAAATTAAAATTATTTGGGGGGATAGTTAATAAAAATTATAATGTATACAATTTAATATTTTGTGAGAATGCTGCTATATATATATATGCATTATATGCATGCAGATCCTTACATGGATCCTCTATGCTTATGTACCAAAATGGTAAAAGTTACTATCTCTTGATAGTGAGATTATGGTACATTTCTGTTTTCTTTTCTTAGTTGTATATAGTTAAAATTTTTTTTACGGTAAGCATGGATTTTTAAAATTATAACCAGAAAATGTTTATTGTAACTATTCTCATGAGCACAATACACTCCTGAGAGATGATTTTTTCTCTGAGTGTGGTCATTTAAAAAAATGCTAAGAAAAAAGCATTTCTGCAAAAATTGAGTTTATTCTAACATTACTTTGCATCTTTCCTTTTTGCTGCTTAGAACCACAAAAATGTTTGCTTTCATACATGTGCATGTTATGTACATGTAGTTTCCACATTGGAGCTTCAAATTCATGCCCATTTTTAACATATGAAATATAAGATTCTGAAGGCCTGTCCTTTTCTCTGATGTCCTTTTTGCTTTGAATGCAAGGTGTGATTTCCTTTCAGTCCCTACTTTAAAAATGAGCCATTTAAAGTCTTTTAGAAAATGCATTGTAACCTTTATTTCTCTCAGTTGCAGCTAGCCTTCATTAATAGTAATTATGGTAATATTTTTCTTGAGTGGTTCCTATTATTCAAGGTAGCACTTGAAATCAATTTAAGCCTCTCGACACCTAGGTAAACACTTTGTCCCCAATTTACAGATCAGCAATTGAGACCTGAAAAGGTTAAGTGAGTTGCCAAATGCTGGGACATTGTTCTGCAAAATTGAGGCAGTATGGTGTATTTGTTTGAATTGTTCAATTCAAAATTGTTAAACCAATTTGCTGGTGGGTACATGTGGTGCTTATTTTTCCATTCTTGGGTTACTTCACTTAGTAGAATGGGTTCCAGCTCTATCTAGGATAATACAAGAGGCATTATCCTCTTGATGTATCTTGTATACATCTTGTATCTTGTTTGATGTAATACAAAATATGGAGTTGATCTTTCCAGGGTCAGAGATGATTAATGTTTTTGCCATATACTTTCATACATTATTTTCTTATCAAACTAGTTAACAAGTATTTTTATATGTTTGTAAGCAAATATGCTTTCGCAGAATACCTTGTGTATATGTAAAGATAAGTATTTAATTCTCACTGTTCACTTTTAACTGACAAAGAAAAAAAAAGTGGAAACTCCAAAAAAACCACTTTTTTCTAAATGTTTCATTCACTTCATTAAGTTCTGTTGTGTTTTTCTTATGATCTCTATCTCTTTAGAGAATTTTTCATTCATGTCCTGACATTTTGTATTTGGTTTATTTGTGTTAGTTTTCAACTTTCTCATCAATCCTATTCATCTTATTTGTCATCCATAATCTGAATTCCATATTTGACATTTCAAGAACTTCCTTTTGGTTAGGATCTGTAGTTGTGCTTACAACCTATTGTGATCCCTTAGGGGTGTAAATCTAGCTTGTTTTATCATGTTGCCTGAGTTCTTATGCTGGTTCTTTCTCATCTTAAGTCTCTTCTCTCAGCTCAGTTTGTGTTGCACTTGTCTTCCTTTGCTGAGAATGCTCCTACTTAGTGAAAAGAAGGAGAAATCCCCAGATGGTGCACTTGTGTCCTACTCTGTAAGATTGACCTGGCGAGAGAGGGGAAGATTCACTGAGAGCCTGTAATGCAGCTGTTCCCTGTGGTATCTCATTTCCTTATAGTGGCCTCAGTCCAAGTGGGTGCTGTGGGATATTCATGCTCAGTGGTGGATTGACCCCTCAGGCAATTGTGGACAGCTCAAGTGGGGGCTGGGCAAGTCCCTCTCTGCAGAGGCCAATGGTGTGGGAGTTTGCTCCGACCTGGTCTCCCTACAGCACTGGCAGTGGTGGCTGGGTGAGGCTATCAGGATGGTGGCTGTGAGTGTCAGTGCTGTGGACATTCACTTCACCCAGGTGTGGGGACAATAGTAAGCTTTATTTTTGAAATTCTACTTGTAAGATTGAAAAACTTTCCTTAATTTCTGATATTATAAAACAACATTGAACTATTGTCTCAGGGATGCAAAAGTTTATCAAAATGCAATTAGTATGTGCCTTTTTTCTTTTCATTTTCTTACATTTTCTGTTTATTCTGGTTGTAGTTTTTATTCATCTTGATCTTTATTTTCATGCTGAGTACTCATTTCTTATGCTTAGTGATCTTGATTGTCTGTTTACATTTAGGAAAAGGATCTAAGCAGCTATTATGGTTTCCCTCTATTTTTTTTTTCTAAGTAGATCTGACTTCTCACCTGAGTATGATATTCAACTGATTATGTAATGAGTATAGAGTGTAAATTGTCATATTTTGATTAACTGTGAGATTAACTGTGAGAAAGGCTGTAGCCTTTCCAACTCCCCCTACACATCCTGCATGCCAGCCAGAATGAAGAGTATTTTATTCTGAGTTTACAACATCCATAAGAGCCTTTGCTTTCCCTCAGATGGTTCAATTTCTTTAGAGAAGAATGTTGTGCATTTTTGTTTGGGAATAAGTCGGCTAACAATTCTTTGTAAACTTAGTGAAGAATGGGGAGCTTTTGACTGCCTCAGCTATTCCATATGCAAAATTTAAATTAATTCCCCAGATTTCAACATCACTGTTTATTCCTGACCTCTGTCATACCTGCTTCTAATGTTGAAGCCTCTCTGGAATTCTGTCTTTCAAAAAAATTTTATATATCTGATCTTTTGATAACACTCCCTTCCCCTCTTTGTACTATACGGACTCTATTCTTCATTGTGTTTCTAATTCAGGAGAAAAAGATTTAAGCACATGTCTGCTGTTGAACCAGAAGCCATTTAGTAGCTTCTTAAAAAACATTGATGAAAGAATAAAGTAGGGATGAGAATGCTGTAACTTATTTTTTCTTCAAAGTTGTTCTTTTGTAGGGCCCATTTCCATACATTTTCTTAACTATCCACCAAATTTTCAGACTTCCCCTGAATATAATTTTATGCTTTTACAACTATATATTATATAGTTAAAATATATTTATATATTACAATAATCTTAAGCTTTTATACTCCAAAAGGCAAAAGTTTCATAGGCCTCTTTACGCATTTTTGAATCTTGAAAATGCTATGCAATTTGATTGTGAAAATCTTTTCTTCAAACGAAGTTGCAGATCTATTAAGAAAACAACAATAAAAAAAAGATGAAGTGATTATAATGACATAGTAAAATAATTATGTAAAAGAGGAAATGGACTTGTTAAAAGAATAAGAGTAATTGATTTCTGGTAATTTCTCATAATGATCCAAGTAGAAAAATTGTGGAAGGTAGTGAGTGAATGTCCAAAAAAGAGAATGTTTTTAAAATTTTATTTTTATCAAAAGGGAACATGAGAACTGATTTGTTGGATATAGTCAAATTTTACTTCTGTTTAATACTAACCATGGTCACAAAAGTGTAAAAAACAACAACAACAAAAAAGAAGGAACGTTTGATGAGTAGAGAACTGAGGAAATGGATGGAGTCATTAATTCTTTCAAAGAAAGTGTTTTATAGCCGTTTCATGCTTAAAGTTTTAACAGGACAGATTCATTTATAGTGTCATAGGTTTCAAGCTTTAAAAGCATAGCACAGATGGAGGCACATTGAAACTGTGTGGAAGGTAAGCATGTTCAAACACAGCCACATACAAGTCTATGTTGGAATTAGTTGTTCTATGCGACTTCCCACCTCTTTGTTTTTGTGATTCTTTGGGGGTTTGATAAAATTGACCATTAAAATGATTTTTTTCCGGCTTAATACCATGTGTTTTTGGAACTATAAGTATTATAAATAGAAAAATAATAGAAAGCATTTGTTCTTCCTTGAAGTAGTAGATAAATTATAATAAGGTTCATTGTTTTATTCTTACAGAGAGAAGCTGCAACGTGAAGATTAAGTGATGAGCCTCAGGGCACTTGCCTAAGAGGAAATCAGTGTCGAGAGTGAGATTGAACAATTATTCTACTTCTGCTTGAAGCATATTTCAAAGGGGTCTTTTGAATAGAAATGGAAGAATAGAAATATTTGAGTTTATAGCCAGAAAAAGAAAGAAATTTAAAATTAAATATTAATGACTACATATTTCATTAGAAGTCTATGGAAGTGATAAAGTTCTTATTCTATTGCTGGAAGAGTTGTAGTGAGTAATGTGCATAATTGAGAGTATTCAGTCCCAGAAATTCTTAGTGCCTTTTAAGGTATAGTGAGAGCTGGAAAAGTATCTTATTTTATTGGTTCCAAGACACATTTTTCATACTTTTATCATCTCTGAATTAGGAATGTACTTATAATCAATGAGATGCCAAATATAATTGCCAATGTTTTCTTATTCTCAGGAGTACATAAAATAATGGTGAATATTATAGTCAATGCTGTCCTAGAGATAATTAAATATAGTAGTTTATACTGTGTGAGCCATGAGTTATTTATCTATAAAAGTGAAAGTTTTTGATTTGGGAGATACAAAGTTTTGATTGCCTTGAGAGTATCTGAATATTTCTAGTGAAGTAATTTTTTGGCACTTTGCCACAACTAGATCTTTAAAAACTCACCATTTAGTTTAGATATTTAATTTAGATAATTATGTTTTATTTCATTCATCTATAAGACATGTCATCCAGAAAATAAATTTTATAAATTATATGTTCTGTTTTTATATGATGCACTATGTATGTTTTTTCCAGAACCAATTAAAATGAAACATTTAAATGCAACCTAAACATATAAAGGCATTTCTTAATGACAACAAAATACTAGTTTTCCAGTGGCACCTTTGCCCTGTACATATTTATTGTCTTAAGAATGGTGTTACTTAAAAACTGTGATTTCCTCCTGTTCCCTAAAAATAGATTTCACAAAATTGACAGCATTTTTGGGTATGATCTTCTGATTATATTGCTAATTTGCACCATTCATTACGAGTTGCAATTAGAATATGAAGAAGTTGCTTTTGTAATATACTAAATTTTCATTCTGAATTCTTTGCTCTATCACAAAATGTTTCATCCCAGTCAAGAAACTTACATTGCTTGAATTCAATGCATAAAAATACTAAAAATCTTAGATTTTTGTCCTGTCTCCCCAAAACTTGGAACCCAGTTGGAGATCCAACATTGGCACTTAGTTGTATAATTATATATGAATGTATACAACTAACTACTAATGTGTGTCACGAACTATGCATGATAGACATTCCAATATAGAGTATGAATATAGAAAAGTGAGAGCTCAGTGAAGGAAAACTTCATTAGAAGTGAAAAGAGGTGATTTGAAAAATTAGAAGGCTTTGAACTGACAGAGAAAAAAGAGAAGACATTCCAGGCAATGGTAACAAGAACAACAGTAACAGAGAATAGTAATATTAAACAACAATTAAGAAAAAACTATATAAATGAAATTACTAGGTAATACTTTGGACAGGATTAATATGTTTTCCTTTTTGCCTTTCTAAGTACGAAATTTTAGCTAAGGACTGGGGTATCCATCTATGGGGGCACAGAGTGAAGTCAGAGTTGATTAAAGAGAAAATGCAACGATAAATTCTTAGGTCGTATTTAGTAAATTTGTGACTTTGTAAGTTAATATTTATGGAGTATAAACTATATTCTAGGCACTGTCCTATATCCTTTACATACTTATTTTTATTTGATCCTTTGTAACAATCCTATGGGATTAATATCATCATTGTTTACATTTTAAGGATTAGGATATTAAAATTAATTAATTTTCCTCATGACACATAACTTATAAGTCTTTGTGGTGGCTTTTTAATGTGCTAATTTGGCTAGGTTGAAATGCATTTCTCAGAAATTCCTTCCCTGTATGTTTCTAAATGGGGTGGGCCACAATTAAGATTCTTGAGAGATTTAGAGGGAAGAATGGAAGTAGCAGCTATTTTGTTCCTTATGCACATTATTACTCATCTGCAAACTCACCTTGGTCACACGAGGGAGTAGTTGGCCTGTAAGGGCCCCACCTTTTCCGGAATCTTCTTTTGACTTCTCCAAATCCCCGCCTAGGTGATGTGTTTATACCCATAACAAAGAGCTCTGACTTCTGTGTGACATCTGCATCATCAAGATTAGTGACAGAGAACTTACATGGGTTTCAGTCTGTCCTCATGTAGTCCCAGCTTGCTCTTCATCTCCCTCACTTCATATCTATCTTTTCCTCCCCCACTGATTGCCCTGTGGAGACAAGCTCAGCATCAGCTGCAAAAACAATAACCTGCTCCCATAATTGTACAAGGTCAAATCCATTCCTTTAACAAATCTATCATCTCTATCTATCTATGTATCTATTAATATCTATGTACTGTTAATGTATCTATGTTATCTTTGTATCGTCTATCATCTACCTGTCATCATCTGTCTATCTATATCTTTATATCTGTCCTAGTAGTTCTGCTGCTGTGGTAGAACTCTGACTGAAATTTCATAGATCCTGGATTTGAACACAGTACATCTGTTTGAAGAGTTAGTACTCTCAGTCACTCTTATATTTGTGAACACAGATGTAGAGATGCCAAAGAAAATAGTCTTGTGACCATCTCAAAAATATTCTCATGATTCTTAATTGTCACATTGCATTCAGCTATAATATTTATGACTTTTAACAGGTAATTTCCTTTTTTGACTCAATATCCTCAGCTATAAAATAAAGATATTAAACAGGATCAAAGGTTCTTAACTTGATAAGCACGGATCTGTTGGGCACATGAATCTCTATTTTGTGTATATGTGCTTTTGTGTATTTTTTGTGGAGAAAATATGTATTTTCCACATATGTAAAAAAAGTCTGTGACCTCAAAATTGTTCACAGTGATGATCTAGATACTCTTTAAGTTCTTTTCTTTCCCCATCACTTTATTTTTCTACATAGTAACATATCAAGATGAAAGAATCAGCTTAGCATATGTATTAAAATCAAGATGTTGTATTTTGATTAGGGTTTAGTCCTGGACCCATATAACTAGGTAATAATGAAGGAATGAAAGGTTACTATCTCCCTTGAAAACCTTACCCATATCTAAGACTTACATTACTGTGTAATGCACATGTCTTACAAATTTATATTACGAGATCATATTTCTCTTTCTGAGTTTCACTCACATTATGTCTAACTGTCTACTTGGCATCACTACCTTAATATTTCAAAAGTACTTCAAAGCCAGCATTTCCAGAACTGAAATCATGATCTTTTCTTCGTCACCTTCCTCACTCCAAACTTTTCTTTTTACTAGTATTTATATTTTAGTGAGAGACACACTTTTGATTTTTTTGCACAAGGTGTAAATTTCAAAACTTTTTTTGATGTTTTCCTCTTCATTATATACCATATTTTGGGGAGGCATTTCTCCATGGGTGTCTCATTTTTCTATATGACTTATGAGCAGTGTTATTTACTGCCTTTGTTCTGGACTACCTTTTCAAAGATGTTTGTTCAGCTATCTGTCTTGGAAAATAAAGATAACATTTCTCCAGAGCAAAGAGCAGATTTGTTTACTGTCTACTATAATAGAGATTATATCTCCCTCTAGGACATAGGTGAGGTGAGGCAGGTTTATTGCCCATTATAAAGATTTGGATTTCCTGAACTCAGGGTTCCTCTCTTGTAAGTCAACCTACTGTGTGTATAGACACACTTTTAACATTGCTGTGGGTATGAGATGTCAGAGAATTGATGCAATTACTGACACTCCGGTTATTGCGGTTGTCAGGATTATTAAAGTTCTTTGTCCCTGACATAGGAGTCTCATGTTCTTTGCCAGCATCCATGAGACTGTGGCAGGCTAAATTGTTATCTTGTAAGTAGGGTAAAATCTCAGGTCCTTTATAGTTCTTGACACATGTCAAATTTCACGTTAAGTTGATATTAAATATAAGATAATTAATTTTGTCCACTTTTATCCATCCTAGTCATTACTCCTTTACTGTGTTATTATCATAACTTGTTTGAATTACTTTAAAAGTTTATGGTAAAATTTTCCAAAACATTCAGTAGTTTCTTGTTGCTCTTGAGACAAATGCATATCCACTAATGCAAAATCAAAGTTCCAGCCCACACGAACTTCTTCAGTCTCAATTCACACTGATATTCATTCTAAATTGGTCAATATCTATACCCTCTGGTGTATAAACCTGATGAATGTCAGTATGATTGTACTACCCTCATAGTTACTCTCTGGAGTCCAATTATGGCATTTTTTTTTCAGTTCAGGAGAATTTTGGGCTCCATCTACTTCAAAGCCTTTGAATATGCAGTTTAATCTGCCAGGCATATTTTTTCCTCACTTCACTAAATTAACATTTATTCATCCTTCAGTTCCAATTTAAAGATTACTTCCTTCATGAACCTGCTCTGTTAATGCCATGGGACCCAGTAAAGACTTTGGCTCATACAGTCCTCAGTCTCTTTCTCTTGCTTCCCACCTGCTGGTTGGGTATGGCTGGCTCCTCACTTCCTGTTGGCTCTGCGAAGCATGCTTCCTTCTTCTCTCAGATTTGTAAGTAATAAACTACTTTGTTTATTCATGTATTTTGTTGAATTGTTTTCTTTATGCCTCGCTTGACTGACACGACTGAACCTACCTTCTTTCCTGACCGAGGCTCTTCCAGTGAGTTGCTATCTCAGAAAGAATGCATTAGGCACAGGCTATGTAGGCGCCACAAGGATGTCTGTCACAAAGTCCTCTGCCAGTATGAACAAATTTTCTGTGAAAGAGACAGCCAGTCATAAGATGGACACTTAGACATTAGACTCTTTGCCAAGATAAAGTAGTGCCAATAAAAGGCAAGCTGTAAATGTCCACGGGCAAGTACTTGGAGCCCCATCAGAGCAAGGCCAGAGATTATAACCACTCCTGTGAGAGAGATCTCAAGACCAAATTCGAAAAAGAAATACAATAATAGTTCACTTTGCAATATACACAGAACTCTTTGGGGCTTCCAATATCCTTTCTTGGGAAGTATTAATATGTATATCTTCTTATTTTATTTGATTCTTTTGTCATACCCACATGTGTTTTCTCTTACTGTATTAAAGAGAGATCTTCAAAAGAGTTAGAAGGAGAAAAAAGAAATCTAAAAATATAGCTCTCTTTCCTTGTACTGCTTAAACTCTAGTCTTATCTTCCAAATGTGGGTTATTAGTTGTCGTTTGTAACTCTAATTTTTACTCCCTGTAAAGGATTCAATATTGTTACAAATCCTAAAACTTCTCAGACATTGTGATATATATCATTGAGTGATACCATATAATACAAACAGTTTTTTAACTATGTCATTATTTTGTATTTCAGAAAGCAGTTGTTTTTCCATCTAAATGTCTACAAAATTATTGGTTGAGAAAAACTGTTTTCTCTTATTTACATAACTTTTTCTCTCCTTTCGATTTTCTTCTTTTTTTAAGTTTCACAAATAAGAATTTATGATGTCCTGGAATGTCTATCCAATAGATAAAATAAACCAGTAGAACATAATCTATAAGTGTGCAGAGGGAGAATGGAGGACATACAAAAATTATCCGAGTAGTAAATTTTCCTATTCAATGTTTTGTTCTGTCTTATGTTTTGCATCTCTGTAGAATGTTCTTTTTGCTAGGAATAAATGTTGCTCATAAAGCACAAATAATTCTTATGCTTGTATATTCTGTGGGAATCACTGTTAATATTTGACTAGTAGGAAATTCATTTAACAATGATATGACTTACAGTTTTATTTTCTTCTCAAAGCTCAATTACTTCTTTGAAATTGTGCATTTAAAATACTGTTTAGGAGATACCTCTCTAATATTTGAAAAATAAAAAGAAATGGAGTTTGGAGGTGTGATCTTGTGTACAGACAGAGAAATCAAATCATAAATTGTTAAGGTTATTTAAATTAAGAATCACCATTTGACTTGCAAATACTGGATAGGCCATTCTGGCATTTTGTTTTATAATAAAGATATTTTTCTGAGCATCCCTCAGGTCTCCATGCCCTAGCAAACTGTCAATATTAATTATGACCAAGCAAAAACACGATTTGCATTGTTTATTGAAATCTGTATTATAGCTGCACATTTATTCCCTATGCAGTCACCAAAGCTCTAAATGGATTGATGTTTCTTTTACACATTCTCCACTTTTCTCTATTTCATCCTTGAAATTATACAATTTATTTGTTTATAAAATTCTATTTTCATGGTTCATATTGTAATTCTTATACATAGACTATGAAAAGGAGATGGCCTCTGCCTGCCAACATAACCTAGATTATTAAAGTCATCCATGTACCATTTTTCTCAAGAACAAGATATTGATAATGAAAGAAGCCAGGAAGTAAACTTATACCACACATCAAGTAGATATTATAATACTTTAATTATAATAAGATTATTTTAATTTGCTACATTCCCACCAGAAATGTCCTGGCTGGTTTATTCCATTTTCTAAACTTTCAGAGGTTACTACATTGATATATAACACATCTTAGTTTTACCAATGTGAAGTTTTAAAAACCTACTATATTTGTGATTTAACATGTAACTTCTTTTGCTTATCAAAATTTTTCTTTATACAGAAATCATATATTAAATTATTTCTTTATACAGAATGTACAATTTTTTCTTTCTTTAAATTAATGAAAATACATATATTCACTTAAAAATTAAAGCTACTGTAGACCTCGTAGTGGCACTAATAAATCCATAAAAGCAACATAAACTAAAGGTTCTTAACCATAAGGGCTGTCTTTAATAGCACATTTCTGCAAAGTTGTCACTGGAGTCTTGAAGTTGATTCCTTTCAAATCATATCTCTAATATCTGATTGCTTCAGTATGCTCCTTTATATCTGATAGAAATCATTCAATGGGATATTGAGGGTTCATTACTGCTTAAATAATGACTTTAGTCCGTGAAAAATTTAAAAACTCTATTACACAATCAATAGTTTGAGACCTGTCAGATTTACTATGGGCTATTCTTTCTCCTCCTATTCTATTGTACAGGCCTACCTGAGTCAAAGGTACACTTTCCCGACTACCTGCTGCTAAAAAGTCTCATAATACTGTTGTATGTCTAGTGACTCGGATCTTCTGAATTTTTTTAAAAATTTAAGTTTGTAATTGTCTTGCCCTGTAGAAGGCTGAATTATTTAATTTTTTATTCCAATCAGATTTCCAAATTTTGCGAGTAACAGACAAATTTTAAAAGGAATAAAGTAAATGTTTTCTGTAAGGAAATCTAAAATGTCTGAAATCAATTTAGGAGCTAAAAATACTTCAACTAAAATAAGAATTCAGACAAGTTATTTGATATTTATCATGTATTATGAGGATAAACCTAAAGGCAATATAATATGCTATTTTCCAGTCCAGAAAGATTATGGGATTCAATTATGGTAGAAGAGAGTAATAAGAGCATAGTTCTTGGCCTGAAGGTTGTCAGATCCTGACATTGATTACTGAAAGAAGTTTTATACTAAGCACAGCTATTTTTTAAAATTATTACAGCTATGCACCAGGTAAATCATTTGTGACACATACACTGTTATCTAATATTTATTGAACACTTAACATAGGATAATCTCTGTTTTAAACACTTTACATGTATGAACTCATTTAATGCTTACACATCCTATGAGAGAAGTATTATATTATTACTATTTTGTAGACCAAGAAACTGATACTATAATTTGAACCACTACACTATGTTCTGATAATTAGCTAGATAGCCAAAGTCTTTACTTTGCAATGCTTAAATATATGCAGCTTTTTATATTGCAATGTTTATTAAATTTATTACAAACTTTTTTGCCTTTTTTTTTTTTTTTTTGGATTCAGGGTCTCTCTCTGTTGTCCAGGCTGGAGTGCAGTGGCTGATTATAGTTCACTTTACCCTCCAATGCCTGGGCTCAAGCAATCTTCCCATCCCAGCCTTCTTAATAGCTGGGACCACAGATGTAAGCAACTACACCCAACGGAGTTTTCTATTTTTTGTAGAGACAGGGTCT
>CAUYRT010083956.1:0-15862 GCA_963574885.1 Lepilemur ruficaudatus | reverse complement strand
CCTCAAACTCCTGGGCTCAAGCAATCCTTCTGCCTCAGGAGTCATTGGAATAGTTGGGACTACAGGCATGTGCCACCATGCCTGGCTAATTTTTATATATATTTTTAGTTGGCCAGTTAATTTCTTTCTATTTTTAGTAGAGACGGGGTCTCGCTCTTTGCTCAGGCTGGTTTCGAACTCCTGACCTTGAGCGATCCACCCGCCTCGGCCTCCCAGAGTGCTAGGATTACAGGCGTGAGCCACCTCTTCTCGGCCTTAAAATAACTCCTTGATACTAATTTTCTTACAGTAAATAAGAAAATAAATATACATTAAATTTGTACACTAAATACATTCAGCTTTTGCCAATGAATTTGCTTTCTTTGTCTTTGTTCACAATGTTCTCATTTGAAGAATTTTTATTAAAAGATCAAATTTTTTAAATGAGCCATTTTACTTTCTTAATCCTTTCTATGGTTTGGTTTTTTACAAAACTCAACAGATACAGAGACTATCAAAATTTGTCTTCCAAATTTGTTTAACACAGATAGAATCCTACCTGCTTATGTAATATGCCATATTGAAGTAGCTTTGTTTACAACATTATACCTTTTGTTAGATTTTACAGTTAGCACATACACAGTTAATTTTGAAAAATTTTGAAGCTTATTCATTTGTTTATCAAAAATCATTTATTAAATCAGAGTTGCTAGAATATTATAAATCTCAATTAAACCTTTAAATTTACCGTTGTTCGTTTGTACAGTTTGTTAAGAATTTCATCCTGCACTAGCTGGCATCTCCTATGTTGGCCACTTTTGTATTGCTTAAGGAAATCATTAACCATTGTTAAGAATATGTGGATTTTCTTTGCCCTGAAGTACTCAATAAAGTTGTTCATCTGAAAAACAGCCCAATATTCTGACCCTCGCTTTGGGATTCATGTGAAACCTGTTTGGTTTTTTTTCTCTCTAAGAAATCTTAAAATAAGTATGGCATATTTTTTCTAATTAGCAGTAACACAAGTTGCTTCTAATACCCCAGCCTTTATTGTTCTGAAAGAAATCTAGCTGTCTTCAATATCTACAGCATCCCTCAAAGTAAACTTCTTGGCCGGGTGCTGTGGCTCATGCCAGTAATCCTAGCACTCTGGGAGGCTGAGGTTGGGCGGATCGTTTGAGCTCAGGAGTTTGAGATCATCCTGAGCAAGAGCAAGACCCTGTCTCTACTAAAAATAAAAAGAAATTAGTTGGACAGCTAAAAATATATAGAAAAAATTAGCCGGGCATGGTGGCGCATGCCTGTAGTCCCAGCCACTCGGGCCACTCGGGAGGCTGAGACAGGAGGATCACCTGAGCCTAGAAGTTTGAGGTTGCTGTGACCTAACCTGACACCACAGCACTCTAGCCAGGGCTACAGAGTGAGACTCTGTGTAAAAAAAAAAAAAAAAACAGTAAACTACTTATATTCCAGGTAGCCTGTATTTTGTTTCACATTATCTCAAACATTGCTTTCTTTTTTTTTTTTTTTTTTTGGCAGAGTCTCACTCTGTTGCCCTGGCTAGACTGCCGTCGTGTCAGCCTAGCTCACAGCAACCTCAAACTCCTGGGCTCAAGCGATCCTCCTGCCTCAGCCTCCCGAGTAGCTGGGACTACAGGGGCGCACTACCACCCCCAGCCAAATTTTTCTATTTTTAGTAGAGACGGGTCTTGCTCTTCCTCCCATATCAGCCTCCCAGAGTGCTAGGATTACAGGCATGAGCCACCAAGCCCAGCCCAAACATTGCTTTCTTACTGTGATGATTTTGCATGATGTGATAACAGTATTTTTATTTTTAACTCATTTAAACTCTACACTGCCCTGTGTGTTATTTTATAAATTAAGCTTCGAGTGTTAAAATTAATGAATGTCACATAGATGTCAGTAAGCAGAGATTGGAGCTGAACCCAAAGTCTGCAGAGCATAAAAGTTTTACCTCACCAACCTTAGTGGCTTTTGGAGATTCTTTATGGTAGGTAAGAGTTAATGCCATGGAATTTTATTATTTTTCTTCAAGTATGTGTTTTTATATTTATATTTGCAAATGATAGTTCTAGAGTGTCGGAGAGGTTTGTGAATTGTATGCATGCATACATACATAGGTACCTAAACTTTTGGCTCAAGGATTGCTGTAGGCATTGCTTCCTGCCAGCAGTTTTGGAACTTTGCTCTTGGTAGTTTCCCTTAACATCCTTCCTGTTTATATAAATTTTAGATTGTCTGTATTTGGCTTTGACTTGGTATTTCCTTGAAACTCTGCTTCCCATAAAGCTGTCTCTGCTTCAAGCACTGTGGCTACTCTGAGATATTTCTTTTAGTCTCAGTCTTTATATCCTTTGAATGATTTCTAATACCTAAGCAGAGTAGAAGTATTTTTATGTATAGGGATTTTTGCCTAACAAAATAATTACATAGTCTCCTGGGACATTACAGTTTCTTATTTTACTTATGTTGTTTTTCTACTTCAGACTCTTTTATTTATTTGTAGTATATAAGGAAAGGTTATATTATCTTTTTTAAAAGTATGCAAACAGAAAAATTACCTTAATTCAAGTACAACCTCTGTTTGTAGAAGTCCCATGAAGATCTTGAAAATGTTTACAGCATATTAAGTGTAAAAACATCAGGCTACAAAATGATATGGTAGCCATTTTTGTGTTATGACAAACACGTACAAAACAAAACTTGTAATAGAAAACGTCAATAACAAAATATACGCCCCCAACCACATACAAATCTCTCCTAACCTACCTCTTAGCGATAACCACTGTTAGAGAAAGAGGCAGGGGTGTGTGTGTGTGTGAGGGCAGGGGGAAGGTGTAGAGATTGATCAGTACTTTCAGTTACTCTCAGAAAAATGAACTGAGCCCATATCTATCCATAAATACTTTCTGTCACAGGGCTTTGGTGATTTTTGTTCTCTCTTACCTAAAGCACATTTGTCCTTCTGTTCTCTTTTTTAGTATGTACATATTCATGAGAGAATCCTTTCCTGACTTCACTGTAACAGTTTTTCCTAGTACTCATTCCAAGGCATCACATAATTCTGTTATAGGACTTATCATAGCTTTACATTTCTTTTTGAGGGGAAAGTCCCTGCTTGTTTTTGCATACCATTGTATTCCTGGCATGTAACATAGTGCTGTTAATAGATACTTACTAGACACTATATATGTTGAATTAATGAACACTTTAGAAATATAGGCAAAGGATGTAAACAAGCAGTTTACAAAAAGAGAAATACAAATGGCAGTAAAAATATCCAAATATTTTATGCCTCATGTGTAATCAGGAAATACAAATTAAAGCAATGACAAGATATTTTATCTCCATCACATTTTTTGAGGCAGGGTATCGCTCTGTTGCCCAGGCTAGAGTACAGTGGTGTAATCGTAGCTCACAGCAGCCTCAAACTCCTGGGCTCAAGCAGACCTCTTGCTCGGCCTCCCAGATAGCTGGGACTGCAGGCTCTTGCCACCATGCCCATCTAATTTTCCAATTTTTTGTAGAGACGGGGTCTTGCTATTGTGCTCAGGCTGGTCTTGAACTCCTGGCCTCAAGCAGTGCTCCCACCTTGGCTTCCCAAAGTACTAGGATTATAGGCGTGAGCCATTATGCCCGGTCTGTCATGTTGAGAGATATTTTTATAAAGATTGATAATATCAAGTGTAGATGGTATTAAATGAAAGTGTGATCCAGCCATACTATGGAATATTTTTTAGCTATTAGAAGGGAAGAGTTGCATTACAGTCCATTTTGTTTTATATTATAATATTAATATTTGTTTTACAAAGATGACCCCAAAAGTAACTATGTATATATGTTTATATATACACATATAAATTCATAGTGGTGGTACTGGAAAGATTTTTGCCATTTTTGCCATAATGATTTTTGCTCATTATCTCTGGGGAAGGAACATGATGGAAGGAGAGATACGAAGGAATTCTTTTTCCCATTCTGTGGACTTGTAATTTTTTTTTTACTGTTTTATAATAAGAATATTTTTATGTAATCTGTAAAAAAATATATGAATAAGTTAAATTGGCTAGGGACATAAAGAAAAAGGCCCATTCTTTTATGTATAGAAAAGTAAAAACAGCCTTACTAAAAGAAGATGGTTTAACTACAGAACTACAAGTAGTTCTATTAACATATGGTTGGAGCCTAAAGTGTGATATAGGAAGGAAGAAGAATGAAACTGAAAAAGAAAGCAAGGCCAGGTCATTGAGGGTCATACATGTTTTTTGGTAGCACAGTGGAACCACTCAAAGATTTTTTTAAGTTGGGAATTGACATGGGTGATGATAAACAGATGACTCTGGGGATGTGCAGTTGACACGGTGAAAGGGATTAATAACTTTTCTGTACATGGATCCCGTTAACAGGTTTGGTAAAGCCTATGGATACATTCTTAGAATTGTGTTTTTGATGCATAAAATAAGATACAAAGTACACAGAAACCAACTATATTGGAATTTACTTATCAAACTATTAGAAAAGCGCATTTGTGGTATAATTATATATCTGCTTCTTTAGTAGTACATTAAATAACAAGACCTAGTGGTGGGTTTAATAACTGCTCTAATTTCAAAATAATGATAAGCATAAACAATATTTTAATATATCTGTATTCATTGAATTTTTCATGAACCTTCTAAATTCTGCCCATGGACCCTGGGTTAAGAACTCTTGCTTGTCATAACCTTAACATTTGTAGCCCCATAATATGCTGCCATAAAAAAAAAAAAAAGTAAGAAACATCTTAAAAAAAAAAAGGAACTCTTGCTTGTGGAATCAGACTAGGAAGATGGACATCAGTTAGGAAACCAGTACATATGAAGATAATGAAAAATCTCAGTCGAGGTACTATATAATGATTCTGTGAAAGACTTTCTAGTTATTATTAAAAATTAACATTTTTTGTGTTAAGCAGTATGTGGACATTATAGAAAAATTAGGAAATATAAATTTACAAAATAAAAATATGCTCTATGTCAGTTTTTTAAAATTTAAATAATGCGTATGCTAGTCTTAGTTTTTACTGCTACTCTTACGTAGGATCTTTCCTCATTGGTTATACATTCAGTTTTATTTCAGTTGTACGATCTTTGCTTAACTGTCTTCCCTTTGATTTTATAGGTTTTTAATTGGTCAAGGAGCACATGTAGGAGCTGTCAACAGTGAAGGAGACACACCTTTAGATATTGCTGAGGAGGAAGCAATGGAAGAGCTACTTCAAAATGAAGTTAATCGGCAAGGTAATAGAAAAAGCAACCTAAACGGAAAAAATGTTTAAAACTGTTTCAGAAAGAATACGATAGTTCAGTTTTCCAGTAAAAGTATTTATTGAGGAATGATCATAATTTGAATGAAAAAAAAAAACCTGTCAGCTTATAAAACCATCTGTGTAGTATGATTCTGTTTTTAAAAATATGCGATTCTCAACTCTGTATCTTTTTAATATTTTTAAAGTTGAAAGAAGTATAACAAACACCATGATCTGCCATAAAATTATATGGAAGTAAGAGTTTCCAGGCAAGATAAAGTGGTTTAGATCTGAGTGGTAGTAGTAGGGTGTTCAAAAAAGAGAAAGACATGGAAGATTCTAAGATTTTTGATCTGAGTAACTGGATGGGTGAAAGTTTCTATTAGAGATATTAAGATTGTGAGAAGAGTAGGTTTTATAGGGGGTTCATTTTCAGACATGTTAAGTTTCTTTTGCCTATTAGATATCTCAGCTATTGAATATGTGAGTCTGAAGAGAGTTACAAGATGGAGATACAAATTTGGGAGATGTTAATTTATAGATGGGGAATGATTGCTAATAGGTCCAGAGTTTCTTTTAGGTGTGATGAATATTCTAAAATCGATTTTGATGAGGTTTACACAACTCTGCAAATTTACTAAAAACCATTGAATTGTACACTTTAAATGGTATGTGAATTATATCTTCACATATATAGCATATATACACATACATACATACATACCTACATATATATATATGATCCAGCAACTCCTCTTCTGGAAATATACCCAAAAGAATGGAAAGCAAGTTCTCAAAGAGGTATTTGTACGTCCATGTTTGTCACAGCATTATTTATAAATAGCCAAAGGGGAAAGCAAACCAAGTATTCATTGATGGATGAATGGATAAACAAACTGTGGTATATACATAGCAGTAGAATATTCTTCAGCCTTTAGGAAGCAAATCTGACATATGCTACAACATTGTTGAAACTTGAACATTATACTAAGTAATTTAAGCTAGTGACAAAAGACAAATGCTGTATGATTCCACCTACATGGGATACCTAGAATAGTCAAATTCATAGAGAGAGAAAAACAGAATGGTGATTGTCAGGGGCTGGGAGGAAGGGAGAATGCGTAGTAGTAGTCGTAGTAGTTTAATAGATTTTACAAGATGAAAAGAGTTATGGAGATTATTTGCACAATAGTATGAATGGACTTAACACTCCTGAAATGTACATCTAAACATGGTGAAGATGGTAAATTTTATGTTAGGTGTATTTTATTACAATTTAAAAATAATTATTGTGTGTGTGATTACTGTTAAAAAATTAAAATTACTGTGTGTGATTTCTGTTAAATTCCATTATGTTTAGGCGGTAATTATCAGAGCTGTGTTTTACTAAGGTTAAATGATAGAGGAAAGGTATGAGATATTAATTTAGAGGATTGATTCCTGCTGAAGTATGGTTCACCAGAAAATAGAAGCTAAGGATTAGAAGGAATAGAAGCTAATTATCTTAAGCACTAAAACTGAGAAAATATTTAAATACCTAAAGTGAAATTGGTGGATTAAAAAAGTGATTGAAGGTACCTAGAGCCCAGAAGAAACAGAGTATACATTAGAAAGTAGTTATAAATTGGAGCCTGGATAAGTACACAGCAGAGCTTTTAACAGCCATGTTCTAGACAGGCATTTCAGAGTCATGAATCTTCAAGAGTTGAGGACACTAAATAGATACAAAGCCTCACAACCTAGGAGGAAGAGTGATTTCTTTTTTTAACTTATTTGCCCATTTTGCCCTGATGACTATCCAAATAGATAGCTAACAGTTTCCTGTCACACAATGCTAATTCCTTAACATAAATCTTCTTGTACTGCTATTTATTTGTCTAATATTAGTTTGCAATGACTATGAACTATAAAAGGCATGGAGTTGTATTGAAAACTTACTGCCTTTGGGTCTCCTTGTATATAAAGGAAATTGTTAGCATAACTGTAAATAGGGCTGATTTTAATTATAATGATTTGTTCAGTATTGATTAATGTGCCAACAAATGTCATGAGTGCTATTTTGTTTTTCGTTTTTAAACTTTTTTATGTTGTGATAATTGTAGATGTACATGCAGTTGTATTAAATAATAGAAATCTCATGTATTCTTCATCCAGACTTACCCCGTGTAACATAGTACAATATCAAAATGAGGAAATTGACATTGATAGAATCATTCCATCTTATTCAGATTTCAAAGTGCTGACTATTAACAACAACAATAAAAGAATAACACAATCTTTGTTCTTAAGGATTTTACTGTCTAGCAGTAGTGGCAAATATATAATGCGAGCTGCACAATACAGTGGGCTATATGCTAAAATTTATAGGAGCAGAATGTTATGGGAAAACAGAAAAGGCTATGATGAATTGCTTGCTGTAGTCAGGAAAGGTTTCAGAGTGATGACATTTAGAGGGAGTTTGTCTGGCAAAGATGAAAGGGTTATCAACATGTGAAGAAAAGGAATTGGTGACTTACATAACATAGGCAGAGAATTCATGAGGACTGAAATGGAGATACAAAGTCGGGATGGGATTAGTAGGAGGTGAGGCCTCAATAGATGGGCTATCAGGGGTGCCCAACCTATGGTGAGTTGTATAATTATTAATATTTCATTATATATTACAATGTGATAATAATAGAAATGAAGTACACAATAAATGTAAAGTGCTTGAATCATCTCAAAACCATCCTCCCCCCCCCCAGTCCTTGGAAAAATTGTCTTCCGTGAAAATGGTCCCTGGTGCCAAAACGGTTGGGGACCCCTGGTGAAGAACATGTATTTTGTAGGCACTGGATAGATGCAACAAAGATCCCCAAGCAAGAAATTAATCTGATTGAATTTGCCTTTTGGTAATAAAGCTTGTGGCAGTTTGGAGGATGATAGAATGTAAAATACATGGTGGCATGCATTCCTTGATGAAGACTCTTAATTTAGTCCAGGTGAAAGATAAGAGCCAAAACCTATTACATTTGAAGAAGAACAGGGCTGTCTTGAGGAAATGTTGAGATAAAATCAGAATAGTTTGATGAAGAATTGAATGTGGAGATGAAGGAGGAATTGAAGCTTACTCACCAAAGTTTCCATTTGAAGAAGAGATGATTTAAATGAGTTCATATGGGAAAATGTAGAACTAGATAGAAACAGATTTAGGGAATACATGGGTACATACTGATTTTGTGGTAGCTAAAGGACATCTAGATGACAGTGCAGTGTTTGGTGCACTGTTGTAACTTAAGCGATGTCAAGATGTGAAATGTAAATCTAGGAGAACAGTAATGAGGGGAAATTCTCGGGACCAGTAGATGAGATGGCCTTGGAAATGAAAATTGAAGAGCTAACACTAATAATAGTAGTAATGATAGTAGCTTATTATACACAAGGCATTGAGCAAAGGGCTTCACATGCATTTTTTCATTTCATCCTCACAGCAATTCTATGAGGTTTGTACTACTATTACCCCCATTTGACAGATGAGAAAATTGAGGCTTAGTGATTTGCTCAAGGTCATACAGGTAGGTATGTTTTGTAGTTCTGTCCTAAACCATGTGACAGTTATCTTGAGCCTATACACTGTACCATACTGTAGTTTTAAAAAAGTCTCCTAGAAAATACTTCATAATGTTCACTTTATACATATAATGGGAATGTATAAATTTATATAGCATAACTTAATTCCAAAGAAATGAAAGTGTAGGGGCATGTCTAAAAGATTTTAATAATTATAAAAAAGTACCCTAAATATGTATCTAGTAATGATAAATTTTCTCAAATTATCTTGGTATGAAAGTTATTAATATTTTAAACTCTTTAAACATTTTTTTGGCTTTTACTTCTTATTCTAGTTTATTTGATCAGTAACTAGTTATACTTAAGTAATTTTCCTTTGAAAGTAGTAATGATTGAACAGTAGCTAAAATATTTCTGATTTACATTTTAATATGATTTTATTTAGGGACACAAATCAATTTTTGAAGCTGTTAGCTGACCAAATTCCACTCTAATTTTGTTTTTTCTTAAGAGATTTGGCTGCATTTCAATCTAATATTCAACTATTTTGAATCATAGTGATTTAAATCACAATGACAAATGCTAGTCTAATCACTTTATTATATCTAATTTAGTTTTATTATCTATTGTTTTCATGTTTAAAAAACTTAACAGTTATAATGGTTGGCTTAAGGACCCATTAAATGTATTCTAAGGTTTTCTTAGACCATGAAGCAGGAAAAGAGAAACAGAATCACAGACTTTTAGAACTGATTGTGATAGTTAGCACCTTAGTGCTTACTACTGATCTAAATGCTTTACATATATTAATTTAATTTTCAGAACAACCCTGTGGGGTAGGTATTATTACTCTCATCTTACAAATGAATAAACTGAAACATAGTACAGATTAAGTGTCTTAACCAAGGTTATACAGCTAGTAAGTGGTAAATCAGGGATTCAAACCCAGCAAATCTAGGTTTAGTATCTGTGTTCTTATCCTGTCACACTAATATCCAAAGAATCTATGGCTTTCTCAAAGTCACTAGCTAGTTAGTTGAAGCACTGAAATTAGAAAACAAGTTTCCTAGTATACAGTACAATGGGTGGCTTTCTAAAAACATTTTTTGATGAACTAAGTAGGACCTTTATAATCTAATCAGCAGTATTTTAAAAGAAACATTTTAAGAGTTTTTCTTTTCTAATTTAATTTTCTTAAAATAAGAACTTTCCCTTCACATATACTTTAACTTTTAAACTTGGATCATTTTGTTTTTATATATAAATCAGATATGAGCACAGTATGAAGCTGAAGAGGGTAATTGCTTTGTAATTAGGTAAAGACAGCATGAAATTAGATAAGTACAGAAGAAGTAGGTATTTTTTTATTTCAAAGTCAGAGGAAACTTAGAATAGTAAAAGACAATAAAAGTCAGAATGTTTAAGTTGGTGAAGACAATAGGGATAAAGATAATAAAAAGGTACATGTTTTAAAGGCATAGTAAAAGAATAAAGCATAAGAAAATAAAATCTAAGACAAATCACTTAGTAAAAAGATTATTCTTAATGTGTTATTACAGCTTTGTAATTTTTTGTAAATAACATTAGAAGGCATATCTTAAATAGGTTGGTTATCTTTGTTTTTTTTTTTTTTTTCTTTCATTTTTGAGATAGGGTCTCACTATGTCACCCAAGCTGGAGTGCAGTGACACATTCACCGTAACCGCGAACTCCTGGGTCCAAGTGATCCTCCTGCCTCAGCGCCCCAAGTAGCTAGGACTACAGGCACACACCAGCTAATTTTCTTATTTTTTGCAGAGACCAAGCTCACTCTGTTTCCCAGGCTGGTCTTAAACTCCTAGGGTCAAGTGATACTCTTGCCTCAACCTCCTGACGTGCTGGGATTATAGGTGTGAATCCCAGCACCTGGCCTTGGTTATCTTTTGATTAGAAATTTTTGACATGTAAAATTGCTTTACTATAGAAATGGTGGCATTTTATTTTTACAAAAGTTATAATATAATAAGTTGTGTTCATTATATATATCTATATAGTGCATGTAATTTGTTATTTTCATAAAATCTATTTGGAAAATCTTGTTGCAAGTTTCTTTAAAATGTAGCAACGAAATACTACAATTTCTAGTTTGAAGATGACTTTTCCTGTACTTGTGTAATCTTAGGGTTTTAAAAATATTTCTGAATGATCTACTCTATAGAAGTTGAGCTTCCATTGCATATTCAACCGTTTAATCGTCTCGAAAAAATTGATAATGTGCTAAAGCAGTACATAAGAATATAATCAAGGTAGAGGATAATAGCTTGCACAGCAGCACAGACCATGATGCACTTGGGGAGCTGTGTGGAGATCTAGATGGTTAGAACACTAGGTGATGGTAGACAAAAAAGACTAGAGATGAAGTTTAAAATGCAGTGAGACCAAGTCATGAGCGGCTATGTCTGCTACACTAAAGAGCTTGAGCTTTATCTTATAGAAGGTAAGCAGCCATTGATAAATTTTATGTAGAGAAGTGAGATGATCTTAATTTTGTTTTTTCTAGTCCCACAGTAGAGTGAATTAGGGGGAACTGAGGCTGAATGAGTTAAATGGCCAGTAGTAGTAGTAGTCAAAGTGTGAGACATGAGATGTGTGAGCTAAGATAGTGATGGGGACTATCCAGAAGACCGTCTAGAGGTAGCAACTGAAAATCTGGTAACTAATAAGGTAGTGTATTAGTCAGGGTTCTCCTGAGAGACAGAACCAGGAGGATATATGGAAGGGGATTTATTACGGGGAATTGGCTCACATAATCACAGTGAAGTCCCACCATAGGCCAACTGTAAGCTGGAGAATCAGAGAAGCCAGTATTGTGGCTCAGTCTAAGTCCAAAGCTTTAGAACCTGGAAAACTGACAGTGTAGCCACTAATCAGGCCTGAGAGCCCCTGGAAGGCCACTGATACAAGTCCCAGATTCCAAAAGCCCAAGAAACTTGAGTCTGATGTCTAAAGGCAGGAGGAGAAAGGCTTCCCGCTCCTTAAGGGAAGGAGAAATTAGAGGGAATTCTCCTTCTTGTGCCTATTTTTTCCATACAGGCCCTGATGGAATGGTACCTGCCCACATTGAGTATAGGTCTTCCTCTCCCAGTCCACTGACTCCCATGTCAGTCTCCTCTGGAAGCACCCTCACAAACATAGCCAGACACAATGCTTTGCCAGCCCATATAGGCATGCTCAATCCAATCAAATTGACACCTAAAATTAACTATCACAGGTGGCGTGAAGGTAAGATAAAGGGAGAAATTTAGCTGACTCACAGGTTGCTGAGTGAGTGGTGTTTCTTAGTATAGGAAGTATGAGGCAGGCAGCAAGCAGATTGATCAGGGAAAACTAAGTTAAGATTTTAGCATTAAGTTTGATATGCTCATGGTATATTGTTATATCTCTAGTTGTCTCTGTTCTACAGGCTCAGATATCCAACTAATTACTTGATATCTCTGACTAGATGTCTTATTAGGCATCTTAAACTTCGCATTTCTGAAATTGAAAATTTAATTTTTGCAGTTGCTTAGGCTAAAAACCCTGGATTGAGCCTTCACTTCTCTCTTTCTTCTACATCCAAAATAACAGCAAATTCTGCTGGTGTGCCTTGAAAAATCCAGAATCCTACCATTTTACTACCTTCACTGTTACCACCTTTGTTCTAGTCGTCATCGTCTCTTGCCTGGATTATTGCAGTAGCCTCTAAGTTGATACCTTGATTTTTACTCTTAACTTTTTAGTTTAAGCGGTGGTCTTAAATTAAATCAGATTATGTCACCTTGCCCATTGTCCTCACTACTCTATAGATACCCTAGTCTTCTAAACAGAAGAACATTCCAAGCAGGTTTTCATCTCAGAGCCTAATAGTACTTCCCTCTGCCTAGAATGTTCTCCCAATAGTATGGCTGTCACTCACTTTATTTCTTGCTATAATGTCATCTTATCATTAAAGAAAAGAAACAATTCTTTACCAACTTATATAAAACAACCCCTTTTCATTGCCCCTGTTCCTTTATCCTGCTTTATTTTTCTTCACAAATGTATCATCTAATGCCGTATAAGTTCACTTCTATTCCCGTAACACGTAACACAGTACCTGACAAGTAGTAAGCACTCGATACATATTAAATGGAAGGATGGTTAGATGGATGAAAAACTCCTGACCAAACAGTTGGACACATAGATATGGATTATGGGAGAAATCTTAGCCGAAGAGATACGTGTGTGTGTGTGTGTGTGTGTGTTGTTTTTGATTCATTTATTCATTCATCATTTATTTAGTAAACATTTACTGATCCCTTTACTTTGTGTCAGGTATTCTGCCAAATAGTGGGGATAAAAGTTAAAAAAGGCTCATAGTATTCTGGAGTAAAATAGATTATAAATGCCTTGTGGTATGTGCTATTTATTCAATAGCCAGCAGTTGAAGCCATAAGACAACATGAGATCATTCAGAAACTTCAGGAATATCTTTTTTATTTTAAATTTTTTCGAAGATGTCGAGCTCGTTGAAGGTAGGAACTAGAGTGTCCTATTCATTATTGTATTCTTCCCACTTTTATAACCTCCACTGAGCAATATCTAATAAATACTTTTAAATGAATCTATGTAACTTATTAAAATTATAAAAATAATCCTAATGGTATGAAGAATATGCTGTGTTGAAAAAGGAAAGGGAGTTTGGTAGAGAAATAATTTTTAAAGGTCTGATAAATTGTAGATGAAGACAGGGCCTCCAAGTTGAAGTGTTCAATAAACATTTGTACCTAAGGCCAGAATTTATAGAACTGGTCAAAACAGTAGATAGAAATTTGAGATTTATTTACATGTAATTGTTAAAAAACGTGCTTTTAGCCCAAAGGATGCTACTTTGGGAAATATTCAAATTTAAAAAAAGAAAAAGAATAATCAGAAAATAAAAAGAAAACAAAAATAATATTGCGGGGCAAAATCCAAATAATTAGTAGAGAGAGTTACTAAAATGCCTATAATATTCCCACATTTATTTATTTAACCAACTTGTTATAATCAGCTCATTTTTTTTAAAATGTGGTTTAACTTTTAATTTTCATTTAAACTTGAAATGTTTTAGATAATTTTACTTTCCAGTATAGAAAGGACACTTTTTATTAAGCAAAAATAAAGACAGTTATTTTTATTTTATCAGGGGTTGATATAGAAGCAGCTCGAAAAGAAGAAGAACGGATAATGCTTAGAGATGCAAGACAATGGCTAAATAGTGGTCATATCAGTGATGTCCGGCACGCAAAATCTGGAGGTACAGCACTTCATGTTGCAGCTGCTAAGGGCTATACAGAAGTTTTAAAGTAAGTATTGTTTTTTATAGAGTTGTTTTTCTACTTTGCTTTTTTTCCTTTATTTCTTTGTTTGCTTTCTTAAAATGCCTACAAACATTATTTTGAAACAACTTATAAAAGAGTTTAATTCAATTTAATGTCTGTTTTCAGGACAAAAGACAAAACTACTTTGCATATGATTGTTTTTGTTCTAAAGCTCTTTTACTCTCAAATTTTGATTATTCTTCTGTTGTTTTTCTCAGTTGTAATTTTCCAGTAAGTTGAATTTAAGTGTCTGTCAACTATTATATGTTTACCTTTTGGACTAACAATTTACTATAGAGTCATTTTGAGGGTCCCAGATTGACTGAGACTAAGAATAACGTGTAAACGTATCATCAAGTTCTGAGAACTTGATCTGCTGAATATTTATTTACATTTAATTTATTTACAATACAGTTTTCTTTTTACTACATGAACATTAGAACTGAGAGTGCTGTTAGCATATTAAATATCAAGCCATAAGCAACTTTAACTGTTTAGGGCTCTATGTTGATCAGTAAATTTCCTTGTAAAAAAAGCTTCTTTATGTCATGACAATTTTTTTTTACTAATGCAATGCAAAAATGTTGGCAATTATTTAAAAAAAATTATTCAGTGCATAACTTTCGTTATCTGTGTTTGGAAGGAAATAAGACTGGCTCTCAGCAAAATCTGCTACAATCTCTATGTTGCTCCTTATCTACTTGGGCTTCTAATATCAATCTGTCTTCCTTATTCCCTCTAATCAGTAAAAACAGTAAAGAATAGTGGTTCACCTGTTCCTAAGTTCCCTCCTCTTTTCAAACTCTATTCAGCCTCTCCTAAGAACAGTATAGCAGTGTTGCCTTTTAATTAGTTTTCTTGTCCCCCATCTGTTTCTATTACAAAACTTTTCAAACAAATCATGAAGTCAACTTGGTGAGTTGCCAACAGCATCCTTTTTTAAAGAGTAGAAAATATCAAAAAGTATTGGCATATAGTAAGGGTAAGAATTGCTTCTTAAAACCCTTATTTCTATAAACATATATATGAGTACTGGATTACATTATAAAATAGTTTTCTGGATGGCTTCCAAGTGTTCTTTGTAATTATATTATCTAAGCTCTCAAAATCCTTCATTAAGGTTCTCAGTGGGGATCAGGATAAATGTTAAACTAAACTTAGCACATAAGATTCATCATCATGTGGCCACTGGCTGCTCTTTTAAGTCAAAGTACCACTGTTGCTCTTCAGGCGTGTATTATGCCATCCATATATATCTACTTGAAGTTGTGTCATCATGTCTTAATGCCTACTCTTGTTTCTATCTACATGCCTTTATTCACCATCTCTTCAACTCATAGGCATATTCTGTTTGACCCTTTGATTCAGCTCAAGGCTCTTGCAGCATAGGAAATAAATGCTCAACTTCATTCTTCATTAAGTGCAAATGAAAGCTATAACAAGGTATCTTTTTCTTCTATCATATTGGCAAAGAACAACATTTTTGGCACACTATGTTGACAAGGTGTGGGAAAAAGACACTCTGTTCTTTTTCTTTTTCTTTTTCTTTTTTTGAGACAGAGTCTCACTCTGTTGCCTGGGCTAGAGTGCCGTGGCGTCAGCCTAGCTCACAGCAACCTCAAACTCCTGGACTCAAGCGATCCTCCTGCCTCAGTCTCCCAAGTAG
>CAUYRT010083955.1:0-23652 GCA_963574885.1 Lepilemur ruficaudatus | reverse complement strand
AAACCAGCCTGAGCAAGAGCGAGACCCTGTCTCTACGAAAAATAGAAAGAAATTAATTGGCCAACTAAAAATATATAGAAAAAATTAGCCAGACATGGTGACATATGCTTGTAGTCCCAGCTACAGTCCCTTGGGAGGGTGAGGCAGAAGGATCGCTTGAGCCCAGGAGTTTGAGGTTGCTGTGAGCTAGGCTGACGCCACAGCACTCTAGCCTGGGCAACAGAGAGTGAGACTCTGTCTCAAAAAAAAAAAAAAAGACAGAAAGCGATTTGCGGAGGGTTAGGCAGTGAGTTCAGGACAGACCAGGATTGATATCTGGATTCAGTGAGAATCAGGCCATAGTCTTTTTTGTGGTATATATACACACACACAATACACACACATACCACAGTTACTCTCAAATTCAGACATCTCTGAGTTAAACAGCAAAGCATTCTGAGTAGAAGTTCTTGGGAGTATGGCTTCTTGTTAAAGTATAGACCCATCTGTTGGGGGAATTTGGGGATTATGTCTTCTCTAGCTGGCTTTACCAATTAAACTGCTCCCCCTCTCTGTCTCAGTTTCTTCACCAGTAAAATGGGAAGAATTTATTAGCTACATCAGAGAGCTTCCTCTCAGCCTCACCCTCTGTCTTAAGGTGGGGAAGGGGAGGGGAGCTGAGTGGTGAGCTAGTTCTCCAGTCACGCATACAGACTGGTTCATACCTGCGAGTACACGCAAGGTCCCATGAGGGACACACCCAGGCTGACACATCTCTGCCCTTTGAAGTTGGGGGGGGGCTGGCAAGCTGGTGGGGAGCCCCCAGGGCTCAGTGAGGGCAAGCCCAGGGTGTAGACAGGAATAGAAGGATGGCCTCTTGACCTCCAGTCCTGGAGCACATAAAATTGGGCAGGTACTTACACCTGGGCATGGGTAGATGGCTGTGGGTATCTGTAACCCTGTGGGTATGAGGTCATGTGCATGTGTGTGTATGTTTGTGCACAGATGCCTTCATGTGTGTGCATAGATGCTCATGACTATCTATGTGTGCACACAGGAATGGGTCCCCACATCTGACTGGACAAGGGGCTCCAGGATTACTCCCAGCATGATGCCCACTGGCTCTTTTTACAGCCCCCAGGCCCAGGCCATGGCCTCAGAATATTAAGCCCATTCCCTGGGGTCAGGGTTAGTAGGTGGCTCTGCTGCTGTGTGATTCTAAGCAATATCTTGACCTTTCTGGCCTCAGCACACCTCCATTTCTTCACCTATAAGATGAGGGTTTGGATGAGTTGAGGTCTGAGGTCTCCTCCAGCCCTGAAAACAAACCTCTATAGTGGAGAAGAAGGATGTGTCCCAGGGGGTTCAGGAGGGAATTCCACTGGGCTCCAATCCCCCACTTCCATAGGTACCTGTGACTCTACACAGAAATGGAAGACTGGGATCTCTCCTAGTAGCCTGTACATGGGGTTCAGCTAATGCTGGGAGCAGAATTCAGGTCATTTACAGTACCACAGTATTGCCAAGACTCCCTTTCTCTGGGCTTGGGGAACCAGAACACTGTGCCCAACAGAATGTTGCCTATACCAGGATAGAAGTTCCGGGGGAAGACTCCTGTACCAGTTGCCCTTCTCAACCTTCAAGCTGTAACCACTGAACCTTTGATGAAAGTCCAGTCTATGCCAGACTAACCACAGGCTGGGTGGGGGGAACATGTGGACAAAGACCCTGTTCTTGGCATGCCAACCATCCACTTGAAAAGATACAAACACACACAATTAGTCATCATCATTTACTGTTTATTGAACAAATACATGACTGTCCATCAAGGTAGTAGCCAGACACATGGGTAGGGACAAAGCAGGCTACCTAGAGGAAAAAGGGATGAGTAGAAACTCAAAGACAAGAAAGATCTGGATTTCAGAAAGTTCTGAAGAAAGAATTCCAGGCAGGGGAAACAGTTTGAGCAGAAGTGTGGATTGCGGTGGGAGAGTGTTGGAGAGCCAGAGAGGAGTCTGACTTTAGCTCAAAGTGTGTGTAGGAGAAGAAAGGGAGCTGGAGCTGGGGAGAACTGGGGCTGGATCACGGAGGGCCATGAATGCTGTGTTAGGAGTGTGGGGCTTTGTGAGCCACATAAGGTTGTGGAACAAACAAGTGGTGTGACAGGAGGAGTGTGTTAGGGATTATTTAGTTTAAGTCAGCAAGGAGGTCAAGAAAGGGTATGAGGTTAGCAGGAAGTGGCTGTGATGAGTAGAGGCTCAGGGTTGCATGCAATTAGGACACTTTGGGGACAACACTCCAAGGGCCACAATGCCACTATCCCTCTCCCCTAGAAGCCTCTATTTCCTGGGTCCTTCTCCTTTGCCAGGGCTGAGGAGTCCCTAACGGGTTTCAGTCTAGGCTGGGACAGGGCTTTATCACTACAGCATGATCCGCTGGCCTCCCTGCACCTGTTAGATCTCAGATCTTCCCCAACCAGCCATGCTCCACTGAGGGAGGACCCAGAATCTCTGGCCCTGAAGATTTTGAGCACATGCATTTGTGGTTTCTCCCCAGACATCTCCCAGGCCATTTGACAGATAAAGAAACCAAGACCCAGAGAGGTAACATGACTTGAAGTCACACAGCAAGTTTGGGGCACAGTCAGGACTCGAACCCGGGTCTCCCTGGGGAGGCTGAAGCACCCTAGGGTTTAGACTATCTGGTGTTTGTAGAGAGTGGAGAGGGTCGGGGCCAGGAACTATGGGTTCGAATCTTGGCTTTGCCATTGACTAGAGCTTTGTGATCTTGGGAAGCCACTTGGGCTCTCTGAGTCTGTTTCCTCAACTGTAACATGGGAATAATACCCGTCTTTTGGGCTGTTAAGAATATACATAATAAAAAACACATATAAAGCACCATAGCACAACGCCTGGCACACAGTAGGTGTTCAATACACCACAGTCAGCTAGTGGTCTGGTAGTGGCAATAGTAAACGCTTAATAAATGTTCGTTGCATGGATTATTGGATATGAGTTCACATACTAACAATGAGATTTATTTGTGAGACTCAGTTTTTCCACGTGTAAATCTAGACTCCTAATCAACCCCTGTTCTGTCACTCTTCTGCGCAGCCCCGGAAGAGACGTAGATTAAATAAGGTGAGTAAATGTTGAAATGCAGAGCAGTCTCTAGGTCAATGTTTACTTAGCCCAGAGCAATTCCTTTCCAAGTCCTCCTGTTTGCAAATTTTCCCGTCAGCTTCACTGACTCCTCTACACTCCCAGGGGCTCCCCGGAACCCGGGCAAGGGGATGTTTGTCAAGCCGGCTGAGCTGAGGAAAAATGGGGTGGGAAGGCAGAAAATGTGTAGGAATGAGGGAGTGAGACAGAAAAGTAAGGGAGGGCAGGGAGCAGGGTAGTGAGGGGAACGGAGGCGCACGACGTGGTGTGGAGTTGGGGACTTGGACATATGATGCAGATGAAAGGATTTGGGGAGCAGTGAAGGAGGTGGGGGCGCTGCGATAAGTGGAGGGAGTCAGGAAAATGAGGATCCCGTAGGAAGGAGCGGAGATCCTCCGTAGGAGCAAAAGTGTAGCTGTCGCCAAGGGGAAGGGGTCCAAGCTCCCAGCAGTCGCCTCTCCGGGCGGCCCCCCAGGCTCCGAGTGCGGCTCCCGGGCCGGAACGATCGGGCTGTAAACCGTGGAGGGGGCGGGACGGGGGGATCCGCGGCCGGGGATTGGCCGTCGCTCGCCGGCCGGTGACGCGAGGCGGGCGGGCCCCTTTGTGACATCACAATCAGCTGTTTGAACCTTCCAATTTGTGCCGTGAGCCCCGCCGCAGCGGCGCACAGACTCAAAGCCCCGCGGGCGAGCGCAGCAGCCCGAGCGCCCGACCGCTCGCTCTGCCGCCGCCCCCGCTCGGTCCCAGCGATGCGGCCCGGCCTGTGAGCAGCGGGCGACCCTGGGACGCTCCGCCGCACAACTACCTCAGCGCAGCCCCGCCCCCAGGTGAGTCCCGACCAGCTTTGGCCTGGGGGGGGCTCCCCGCGCCCCCGGACACGCCCTGCGCCCCCAGCTCCCGGGCCTTTGTCTGTCTCCGTCGCCGGCCGCCGGGCCTGCGTTCCCGGCTCCCGATTGGTTGCCGCACGCCCGGTAGACCGTGACGTTGCTCTATTTGCATATGACATTGAGACGTCACCAAGGCCGGCACCGCCTCCCGCCTCGGGTCGCTTGTCCTCCGGTGACCCTGTGGCCGCTGTGTCCGGGCTGGGCCATGGGTGAGAGACGCTGAAACCCAAGGGGGGCCAGAAGGGGCCGGGTGATTTTCTGGGCTAATCCAGGGGCTTAGGGTCAGGCCTCTGATCCCCTACTTTCTCCTTGCGATCTCAGAAGGAGTCAGACCGCGCTGCTCGGTCTAGGTTGAGGGGGTCGTCGAGTTCAGGGCGGCCTCGGACTGCAGGTCGCTGGGGCAGCACCAGATGGTGGTGGAATCCCCTCCCTCCGGCTCCAGGCTCCGCCCCTCCAGGGACTAACATAATAACATCCTCCTAATCCCTGATTTCTGTGCAGCGCTTTAGCTGATGTCACTCCCAGCACCAAAATAAGGGGTATTAGACCCCATTTCATGGACGGGGAAACTGAGGCCTAGAGAGGAGAAGCAGCTTACTAGAGGTCACACAGCCAGCTAGAGTCAGGCTCACTGAGTGAGTACAGATGCATTACCATGGTCTTATCCATAGTAGAATCTCAATACAAGTAGCAAGACACGCGTCCTCCTTGCACTGGGGAGGAGTCAGTGTCATCACGATTTGATAGGGCTCCTAGGTCTCCTCTTTCCTGGACCTTTGTCCAGGGGATCTCTGGAGATCGGGTCCTCTTTCAGGGCCCTGACCCACTCTGCCCTCACTGTATACCTTGGAGACCCCAGAGTCCAATAAAATCGCTGCCTCCCAGCTGTTTTGACCACAGAAAGGTGAGTCACTCGCCGCCTCAGGGTGTCTCCAGGGCTGATGTTGGGGTGGAGGGTTTCCTCTATTGGCCCTTCATCACCTTCCCAACTCCCGGGGGTTGTCAGCTAGGAGGGCCGGGACCTGGCCTAGTGCTGGTGATTGCAAAGGTTCTGCTGCCCCCTCTCTGTTCACAGAGAGTGTGCGAGAAGGGGTAGGAGAAGAAGAGCTAACTTTCCAAGTGAATGGGCCTAGAGGCTGGATCAGGAGCCCCATCCCAGCCCAGGTTTTGCTCAAGCAAGAGCTGGGAGTAGGGGTGGCTTAGGGCTCAAATGCTATTCTGGGCACAGCTGCTGTAGTTATTAAAGGGAATATTCTCCCTGGAACAGAGCTGGGAATGTGAGAACCAGGAAACTGGCAAGGCTAGGAAAGGAAATCTGGGAGGCTCCCTCAGTGGTCAGGAGAGGGGGCAGGCACTGGCTGGCTGGTGCTACTGTCATTCCTGGCCATCACTGACTTGCTGTATGACCTCAGGCAGGGAGCTTCTCCCTGGGAGCCTCTCTTACCTAAATCTGTCTGTAATTTGAGGAGGCCCAGTGCAGGCTCTGGTACAGAGTGGGTGCTCTGGTAAATGCATGCTGAATCTGGGTGCCAGAAGCCCCAGACCCTTTTGGAGCTGGGCAGAGGGGCAGTAACTAGATTGAGGCTTCTGTTTGACCTCCCTGTACCCCCTGCATCATTATATTCTTGGGAATTATTTGCTGAGGCTTTCCTGGCTATGCACACTCTGGGCTGGATGCTCAGTGATCTGGGCCCAGGACTGTCCTGCCACTATCTAGCCGTGTATCTTTGGATAGACTTATGTCCTCTCTCTGATCATCAGATTATAAAATGGGCTTGGTGAATATGATGGTCCCTGAAACAGCTCTAAATATCCCTTTCATCTTCTTAATGAAATAGAAGGTTCTTAGAAAGAGGGTGTGCCTCATCAAGGTCCCAGTGTTCCCTTCTTTCAGAAGGGGCCAAACTTTCTGGATTTTTTTTTTTTTTTGAGACAGAGTCTCACGCTGTTGCCCGGGCTAGAGTGAGTGCCGTGGCATCAGCCTAGCTCACGGCAACCTCAAACTCCTGGGCTCAAGCAATCCTTCTGCCTCAGCCTCCCACGTAGCTGGGACTACAGGCATGTGCCACTATGCCCACCTAATTTTTTCTATGTATTCTTAGTTGGCCAATTCATTTCTTTCTATTTATAGTAGAGACGAGGTCTCACTCTTGCTCAGGCTGGTTTCAAACTCCTGACCTTGAGTGATCCACCCGCCTCGGCCTCCCAGAATGCTAGGATTACAGGCGTGAGCCACTGCGCCCGGCCCTTTCTGGATTTTTGATAACTGAGTCACTCACTCCCTGTGGCTACAGGTGTGTTAAGATATGTGGATTGTGCTGGGCAGACACTAGTTGGGGGCCCAAACTTCATAATCCCTGGCTTCTCACCAGGAAAGCCAGCATCCGGGGAATGCTTCCTTCTTGAGCCCACTGTAAGTCTGAAAATGTGGAAATATTCCCAGAGTATGGAGGTTAGGTGATTCTGTGGCAAGTGTGAAAACATTTCCAGGGAATGGGAGAGGTAGCAACAAATATGGAAGTATTCCAGGTGGGTTAGCAGTAAGAGTAGAAATGCTTCCAGAGAGTGGAATTATGGACATTCCCAGGAAGTATGGAAATACCCCTAGAGAATGGTGACAAGTGGCTTAGCAGCAAAACTATTGATCATCTTTAGGGGACAGGTGTGGAGTGTAAGGCTTTAGGTACAGCCTAGGGGCCTGGCCAGCAGATCTCAGCCAAGGTCTAAACCTTGAGGTAGGCTGGGGTGGAGACAGGGGCAGAGGTATAGTCACCAATTGGTGTCTCCATTCCTGGAGTAGAGGGCCTTTTTCCTCACCTTTATCCAGGGGAAGGACTAGATGAGGGCTTGCTTGGGTCCAAGTCCAACTCTCACTGCTTGCTCATCGTTAAGGGCTCCTGGGATCTGACAGTTCCCTCCTTCCATCATCACCTCCCACTGACCTGCTGTCTGCCTGGGGCCAGGGAACCTGATCTTCTTCCTCCCAGCCTGGGATGCTGCCCTTGAGCAGGAGCCTGGGAAAAGGTGGCCAGAGAGGGGAGGGCCCACCTGCATAGGATCTTCACACCTCATCTGATAGACACAACTGAGCCTTGCCCAATCACATGGGGAGATTGTAGCAGTCCTGTGGGATTTCTGCTAGCCAGTGCTTTTCAAACCACACAAGCTCCAGTAGTGGTTCTTAATTTTTGGGGTCAAGGACTGCTGTTTAGGAAATCATGGTGAAAACCAAGGTCCTTCATCCCAGAAAAATATATATGGACTATGGCCCCTGGCCACCAAGTTAAAAATGCCTACCAGACAGACACCCAGCAAAGGCAATGGAGTATAGTGATTCTGAGTGCTGCCTCTAGAATCTGACTGCATGGGTTCAAATCCCACTTCTGTCTCTTACCAGCTATGAGACTTTAGGCAAGATACTTTACTTCTCTGAGCCTCAGTTTCTTCACCTGTCAAAGAAGATTATATCTACTTCCTATGGTTGTTGTGAGGATTACATGAGGTCATGTAGGTAAATCCGCTTAGTATAGTGCCTGGCACATGAATGTTAGCTATGTTATTATTATCATAATAAATGGCCACAATATAGGTAATTTGTTCCCTGCCTGGAGAAATCCTATTTACTCTTCAAGGTCCAGCTTGGATGTCCAATTCTCTGGAGACCTTCCATGACAGAACCTGGTCATACAAATCACTCATTCCATGTCCCTAAAGTACCCTGTGATAAGTAGTTTATTAGTTTGTTGAGTGTTTACCACGTGCCCAGGCACTATTCTAAGCACTTTTTAAGTGTTTAGCTCATTTAACTTTTACTGCAGCCTGGAAGATGATACTATTATTAGCTCGTTTAATTCTTATAAGGCCCAGAAGAGGGGGTACTGTTATCGTTGTCTTTGGACAGATGAGAAAACTAAGGCACAGATAAGTTAAATAACTTCCTAAAGTTAAACAGAAGATAGGAAAGTCTGGATTTGAATGCAGAAAGCACACACACCAAAAGCTTCCCCACACATCCCTGTTGAACTCTTGTTACTGCTCAGGGGACTAGGGGTGATATCCTCTGTCCTCTGGTCTGGCTAGGGGTGGGGGTGGACTTCAGGCAGTGGTGGCTCTGACTCCTTCCTATGATTCCTAGGCTTTTGCACAGCCATAAGGCGCCCCCGTGAGGCCGCTTCACCCCCCACCATGTTCCAGCGCTTCACCAGCCTCTTCTTCGGCACCCCTCCGCCCCTCGAAGACCCCGACTGCCCCCAGGCCTTCGTCTCGGAGGAGGATGAAGTGGACGGCTGGCTCATCATTGACCTGCCCGGTGAGGCCTGAGTCGGGGACCAGGATTCTGACTCCTGGGCCTGCGGAGTCATCCTAAGGGCAAATGGCGGAGCAGCGGAGGGAAGGGAGCAGCTAGGGGATTGTGGAGCTCTCCCGAGCCTTCTGGGCAACATGGGGCTGAGGCAGTGACACTGGAGGTAGGAACAGGGCCCTTTCCCACGAAAGCCTGGGTCGCCCTGTGGCAGCGCAGTGTCAGGGGCCACACCTCAGGCCCCCTAGGGCAGCAAGTGGAGACTCCTGGTCCGTGGGTGCCCCGTGGGCGCTGCGGGCGGGACTGCGGGTCTGACTAACGATGCCCTTTCTCTCCCCGCCCCCCCTGTGTCCGGTGTGTGTGTGTCCCTCCCCGCTGCTCCCCCTCCTCTGCATGGCTCCCCTCTCCCGCGCCCCGTAGACAGCTACGCGGCTCCACCCAGCTCCGGGGCCGCCCCAGCCCCCGCGGGCCGCCCTCCGCCCGCGCCCTCCTTGATGGACGAGAGCTGGTTTGTTACCCCTCCCGCCTGTTTTACTGCAGAGGGGCCTGGACTCGGGCCCACCCGCCTCCAGAGCAGCCCCCTGGAGGACCTCCTCATCGAGCACCCCAGCATGTCCGTTTACGTCACCGGCAGCACCATAGTGCTGGAGCCCGGGCCCCCGTCCCCGCACCCGGATGCTGCCCTGCCTGACGGCGACCTTAGCGACGGGTGAGCGGGCCGGGGGCGGGGCCTGGAGGCCGAGACTGACGAATCCCGCAGGCCAGGGCGCTGGGGGAGTGAGGCCCGGAGCCGCCCGGCACTTGTAGGGGGCTGTGGCCTCAAGAGCAGTGTCTGTGAGGCGAAGGGCGGGGCCTGCGGGCCGCGGGGCGAGGCTAGGGGCGGGGCTTCTGGGCCGGGGCGGGGCTTGGGAGCGATGTGGCCGAGAGGCTTGGGTAGAGTTTGGGGGCTTGAGGGACGAGGCCAGAGCGCCAAGGGAGTGGGCTTATGCTGGCTTGTACAGAAGGCAAGGGCGGAATTACGGGCTGAGGCCGAGGCTTCCCTGGGTCAGTTTACTTGTCACAGGGGCTAGAGCCGAGGAGGCATCTCCGGGTTGGCTTGGGGTGAGGGCTGGCGCCCACAGGAAGGGCGTCCCGCCCTGAGCACTGCGCTAAGGCGAGGGAGCGGACGACGGCGGGGGTGTCGGGGAGATGCCAGCACCCCCTGCCCCTGGCCGGCTTGTCCGGCCCTGACCGAGCCCGCTTTGTCCCTGCAGAGAGCTGGCGCCCGCCCGCCGCGAGCCCCGGGCCCTGCGCCACGCCGCTGCTCCTCTGCCGGCGCGGGCCGTGCTGCTGGACAAGGCGGGCCAGGTGCGGCGGCTGCAGCGGGCCAGGCAGCGGGCCGAGCGCCACGCGCTGAGCGCCAAGGTGGTGCAACGGCAGAACCGAGCTCGTGAGAGCCGTCCGCGCCGGCCCAAGCACCAGGGCAGCTTTGTCTACCAGCCGTGCCAGCGCCAGTTCAACTACTGAGCGTCCGTCGGCCACAAACCCCTCGCCCGCTCCGGATCCGCGTCTGGCCCCTCCGCGGTAGCCAGTGTGCTGCTCGAGGGGCGGCCGCGCCTGCCTCGGGCTGGATAACACAACCTCCCTCCTATTTAAAGTGTGTGAGGTTGGGTGACAGCCCTTCCTTCCTGGACTCCCTCTATTACCCCAACTCTGATCCTCTATTCTGCCTCTGGACCCCCTCCAGCCCCCTTCACCCTTGCTCCTTCTGGTCCCCATGCCCAGCATCTAATCCTCCACCCCCCCCAACTCCTGACCCTCCATCCTTTTTTCTCTGGCCCCCATTCCTGTCTGTCCCCTTCACCCTCTAGTCCTCTACTCTGGGCCGCTCCTATTTCTGAGAGCCTCTTCCAGTCCCTCATCTGGCTCATTCCACCTTCAACTTACATGTCTCACCCTACCCCATGTTTAGCATTACACTCACTCCTGGTCCCTTATTATTCATTCCCAGTAATCCCCTCCCAAATGGAGGGGACCCTGAGCCCAGCTCTGATCAGGTGCAACCTGTGAGGCCTGGGCCGCTGTCCTTGCCTTCCAGTAAGGACTGAGGCTCAGGGTTTTGCTTTTAGTTTCCTTCTTCCTTCTGCCCTGGGGGCTGGACTCCTTAGGCCTGGAAAGGTAAAGTATGTAGAAGAGGACAGTGAGAAGTGAGTTAGAGGGAGAAGACGGAGGGGATTGAGGGAAAGAGGCAGCCTACTGGAGATGTAGACAGGACAGACAGGTTGAGAAGCTGTAGGGAGCAGGGCACCATGGGAGCCTGCATTGTGCTTGTTTAGAGAAGCCAAGCCCTGCTCTCAGGCTGAAGCCTGGAGTCTACCCCTACTTCCCTTTCCTATAATCCACTTAGCAAATCTCTTCCTGAAATCCACCTTTCTGCAGACCCCTGAGTCTGAAGGGCTTAGTTAGTACCTTGCTACTCTACCCTTGACATACCACCCCAGAGTAGAAGCTAGGCAACGCCCTGCCATCCTGGCTATCTGTTCACATGTCCAAGGTGCTAGAACTAGCTTAGGAGAGATGCAGGCCAGAGCGCTTCTAGGCAGAAAGGGCACACACCCCAGGTAAGAATGCAGAAGAATGATGCTGGGAGGACACTGTGGGGTGAAGCCATTCTAAGACTGACAGCTCAGCCTTCATCTTGCCTCTGGCCTTGTATTTCACCCTGCTCAGTATGGCTAATAAACACTCCTGAGTAGGAGGCCAGGAGCCCCACAAGCCCCAAATTGTCCCTATCCAGGTTCAGGGCCTTCAGGGGGCCTCTTCTCATTTTCTCCCAAAGGGCTTTCTTTCTTTCTAGGCTGCTAGGGAGAAGTGGATGCCCTATGGTCCCCCTCCCCTTCTCCATTAAGTATGTAGAGGAGAGAACCTGAATCCCTGGATAAGATGAGGAGATGGGGCAGTCAGCTTTTCCCTTCTCCTGGTGGGATTGAATTTTGGGCTCAGACACCAGCAACAGCCTCTTGGGATGCCCCGAGTTGCTTCCTATTTTCTCTTTCTAGCTGTCCTTATCCAGTGTGTGCTCTCTTCCTTGAAACTTCTAAGATTTCCTGTTACATACTAACATAGGTCTTCCCCCTCACCCCAATTCTAGGTTTCCAGGCCTCACAGCCAAGCTGGGGCTTGGAGAAAACTCTGCATTCCCATGAGGGCAAAGGCAGCTGCCCTCCCTGACTCTATAGCTCCAGGCATCATCATGGTGGGATATGTGGGGAAGGGATGGGGTATCCCCATGGATGCTGGGATGAGGTCAAAGGACCTGTTGGGTTCTCCTATCCCAGGGAATAAGCTAAATTGATACTAAAAACAGATCCAAGTCCCCATGCCAGTCTACTAGGGCCCCAGTAGTTGATAACCTTGTTCTGCTCCCCAAATTCTTGTTACAATTCTTGTTACAACCTAGTCACTTTTATTCTTCCAGCTACCCATTGGGCACTTCACAGCCAGCCTAGGGTCTTTGGCACTTCCAAGAGCTGAAATTCCCTCCAACCCTTCTTACCTACTCCTCACTGCCAGCTGGGGCCTAGGCTCAGTCCTAGGCAGTGCCCGTGATCCTTCTGGTGAGGAAAGAGTTTAAGTTATAGGGAATTTGGCTCAAATTTCAAAAGGCCTGGCCCTTACCTATATTTCTGGAGGCTCCTGTAGTTCTAGAACCCTCCAAACCTCTCACCTGGCTGGTTGCAAGGCTCTTACTTTTTTTGTACTTTCCTATAGACTCTGTAGCATTTGAATGTGGCAATATTTTAATTGTGTATAGATTTCTAAGAACCAACACTACTCAGTCTCCTGCTAGTCTGACTCCTGAAGCATCAGACCTTGTCATACTGTATTGACTGTGTATGTGCCTTTCACCTTGAGCATGCTTCAGGATTTTTTTTTAAACTACAGAACTTGAATACATGAGGGAACCAGAATTCACAAAGTCCTATGCAACCTTAGACAGGAGGGGATTACAGAGTCTGTCTTAACTGATGTTTTCAGAGACCCTGGAGAGTTTGTACCAGTTTGTATTAATGTCAATATTACCAGCACTTTGCCAAAACTAAGTATGTCAGAGGGACCCATTTCTAGAGTGAGTCTCAGTTACATCAAAGAGCGACTTCCAGTTATTCCCTAGTAAGTCTGAGTGGTTCCTTCAAGTTGGGTGTCACTTTCCAGCCTTTGCCAGTCTAGCCCCAGCAGGGCACTATGTGTGTATGAATGCAGTTTGGTGCTGTTTTAGAGTATGCCTGCTCCCCAGTCCCCTGCCTGGAACCCTCTGGTCAACTTGCTCTGACCTGTATGTCTTAGGTGCAACAGGGACCCCACCAGAGCTCCTGGATGCCTCCTAGATCCGTGTGGCTTACATGAGGGACTGAATGCAGACACACCATAGTCCACTTCTAATACTTTCCCTCTTACCCTGCCACCTAATTCCAAATGGAACCAACAAGTTGAGTGCATCGCTGTCGGGTGTTTTGTGTTGAGACTGGGTGAAGTAAGGAGACTTTGGTTGACCATGTTGTGCTTGTCAACAGACTCAAGAAAACCACCACCTTGACCTGGTCATGTGGCATGCCTGTGTATGTGTGTAACAGGATTCTGATTGTTAGACTGTAATGCTATTCCTCTATGGGAGAAAAAAATTAATATAAAGAAAAACAAATAAAAATTTATTTAAAGCACATTATGCTTTCTGCCTGAGTTGAGCTAAAGTATAAGAAGCACTTTCTCAAGCACAGTAGTGGCACAAGGTATTATTATTAAGCTGTCTTTGGTTCTGGGATGTGTGTCATATGGGAGAGCAAGAGGGTAGATAAGCTTCCTGGGTACAAGAGCCAGACAATGTGGGGTCTGACTCAATTACTTTTAGATGATCATTATAATGCAAGATACATATATGAAGACAGTTGAAATAGAGATGAGAATAAGAGCATGTCAGAGAATCACCAACTCATCCTTTTGGTCTCAGGTGTTGGGTTATGGCAAGGGCAAGGAGGGAAAGGGACACCTAGGAGAGACAGCAGAAGGCTAGACCCAGGGTGAGACAAGGACAGGACCCCAAGCATTGGAGTCTTCTGAAGGCTGGGGGTGGGGTTAGGGGCAGAAGCAGTCAGCTTTGGAGACTACACACATTTTGAAGTAAGAATTGAGCCAGGAAAGGGAAAACCTCGGCATATTAATGAAAAAGTACCATCTGAGTTGCCAATAGCTTCCTGTCCCTAGGAAATCCTGGGTGGCTTTTGATCCTCTTTCAGTTGGTTCTGTTATTTGCAACCAAAAGAAATTTGACCAACATATGTCAAAGTACCTGTTACAGTGCTGAACAGGCTAGTTTCTTCAAAGCCAAGAAGGAGTTGAGTGAGCAAGTACGTGCATTTCCTTCAACTTGCCAGGTGGGCATCTCAGGTGTAAAGGACAAGATGGGACTCTAATTTATAAAGAAGGCTGGGTCTCCCATTTACGGTCCAAAGAACGAGCCTGCTTACCCAATAATCCCCTACCAATAACATACCTTTATGTTCTATGACAATGACATTTATTTAACACATTCAGTATTTCACATTGTACAAACCCTTAGATTCTCTTTATTCACTGGTCCATTTCTACAACAAATACATCCAAAACACTATATAATAAAATTATTTACAACATTTCCAAATGAGAAGATTGCTTTTGCCCCCACTACTGCTATTCACACACAGTACTTCCACAGCACAATACATCATTAGAAGATCTAAAAATGCTCACCCTGTACTCTAGGCTGCTTAGGAAATGTAAAAACTAGTAACATTTATAATGGCAATAGCTCCTCTCAATACATGACAACATTTTAGAAACCTTGAACTTCATCTTGCAACACCAAAGGGCTCAACAACCCTGCTTTCCCCATTGTACTTTATGAAACAGGTTGCAGGGACTAGGAAAAGGGCCACATTATTAAAATGACTAACTGTACAGAAATGGATTTTAAAAAGTCACAGCTCAAAATTGCTCTTTGTAAAATTCACACACATTTACAAGTATCAAGTCGCCGTCCAGCTTGTTTACTTGGATTTTCTTCGCTTGGATTGCACCGCACTGGTTATGTCTGTGGGGGGAAAGGAAGGACACGTTCAGCTGAGGCAACTCTTTACCATAGTGCCCTTTAGGCAGTGCACACCAACCGGCTGACCTGAGTGGAGCCCTACTAGACTCTGAATCAGTCAGGGGCACTTGAGTGGAGAGAGTCACTGGCTCTGCTTAATGATTTCTGTGGGAAGAGTGGGGCTCTGCATACTAGGGCCTGGCAACTGGGAAAATGAGATACAGGTGGTGGGAGATGAAACACACACACACACACACACCTGGCTAGAGAAAGTGGTAGGGTGGGGAGAGCCTGTTTAACTGTGCGATTAACCCTACAATCTTCCTCACCAGTTCCCATCTCCCAATGAAGTGTGGATAGACAGTGCTTTTGGTGAGAAATCAATGAATGATGTCACAAGTGAGAAAATTGTGCGAGAATGCAAAATACCAGTCTTTGGATCCCCTTTGGAGCCAAGCCACTGTTTTGCAGTAAGGAACTCTTTGACCACGGACCTTGTCAACAAATGTCTACTGTGGCCCAGCCAGTTATATCAAGGCTGTGGATACATACAGACATGGAAGCAATTCAGAACTAGCAACAGCCTGCTCTGAGCCCAGGTGAGCCTGAGAGATTCATGGAAGAGGTGGGAGTGATTTATACACAGGATAACAGTGACATAACGGGGAATGACTGTGTTTTAATTCTTTTAATTTCTCTTGTACGATCAGTGTCTTAAATCAAGCAACTTCATCTTATCCCAGATTTAAACCATATTTCTCAAAAACTTTTCCATACAAAGTTTTTCTATGGCAGAGTACAGTGAATAGTTTGAAGCTCTTCAAATGTTTTAGATTATAGAGCCACTGCCTAAAATCTCATATTCACTTTATTTTTTGAAAATTTTTTAAAAAAATTTCCAAATATGGAAATTTTAAATTTCCATGTACAAATGTTTTTGTTACATGGATAGCTTTTGTAATAATTGAGTCAGGATTGTCAGTGTGCCCATCACCCGAATAGCATTCATTGTACCCGTTAGGTAGGTTTCTCATATTCACTTTAAAAGGCCACCCTTATTTTGTGCTGCTACATGGCAGATGTTTTGGTTTTAATATGAAAATAATGTTTTAAAATTACTTCTCATCAAGAAGGAAAAAATGTTTCTATCTAATACATTAATAGAAAAGATGAATCAGATGTATCCACTTCTGGAAACTAGGCTGAATTTTCTGATGCTGCATATTAAGTTCAGTGTTCTAAACAATTTTTCTTCTGTCTTTTCTTTCATATTTTAAGAACCCAGACTCTCATGTAGATGCAAAAAGCAAAAATTTTACTGCTTTGTTAGCTAGAGTAATTGCTAAGAAGTGAGGCTTTCCAAGAGGTGACCTGTGGAATATTTTCAGACTTCTGCTGGTGGAAATTTCAGTATGTGTATCTTCTTAGTGGGAGCTCATGAGGCTTGTGCCATGTGGTAAAATCAGTCTCTCTGATTTACTTAACTGTCTTTTATTAATCAGAGGACAGTTAATCTAATGGGATATTGATTGTGGTGTTATAATTCATGTAAATGAACTAATTCTCACACAGCCACACAACTCCTTATAATCAATTCTTTATGCCCAAGTCTCAAGCTTCATTTTCACTGTGGCAAATCTGTCATTTGCAGTAAAAATATGCAGGGTTTTGCCTTGATAGTGTTCATTCTTAGAACATTATCCATTAATTAGGTCAACTTTGGAAGCTTCTCCTTTGTTATGATTTGAAGGATCAAGTGATCAAGTAGTGTGTCTGAGAAACACATGTATGGCTGGGAAAAGAGGTGGGGAGCAGGGGTAAGCCGCCTCAGGCTCCCCCTCCTTCCTTGCTTATTTCCATCTGTCACTGCTCTGAAGCACCCAATGAACTGGCAAGCTGCCTCTGAGGATGAATCAATGAGTGGGCCCATGAGTAAACAAGAGATTTGTGCTAGAAACTGCAAAAAAAGTGTCATCTTTTGGAGACTAGGGGGAAGGGAGGAGTGGTGGTAAAGGGTGTATTTTTATCTTTATACTTGATGAGGGAAAAAACTGTTTTAAACTGAGTTTGAAGTCTTTATCACCTTCCTTGGATAAATCTAGTCATAGAGCAAAGTCACTTTCCATGTCTTTATAAATGTCTGAAGAGTTTTTTTTTGTTTTTGTGGTTAATTTTATACTTCCTCCAAAATGTTACCACTTTTACCACTCCATTGAATACAATAAGAGAATCTAGAGGCAACCTTTAAGATAAGAAATTCTAGGAAGTGATGTATGGCTAACCATACAGTCAGGGTGTACACTAGGCTTGGTCAGCACGCTGTTCCTAAAGACTGCCTGGCCCTGGCCTATCTGTCAGTTCCCCACAATCAATCTCATATTGCAAAAACAAAACCAAAACACATAGATTGTTGAAAATTTCTCCAGTTTTTTTAACCATCAAGGATTTTACAAATTTAGTATCTCCTTGCAGATACACAAATATTTCAGAGTCTAGTAGTGTAGTCAGATAATTTGTATCCATGTTTTAGAACAAACTAGATGATAAAGCACTGGGTCAATAACAGGCTTTTAGGTGATTGTCCATATATGTTATTGGGGAACATTTAAATTTGTAATTTGAGGAGGGTTTTTTTTTCATCCTGGTTGTCTTGTTTGACCTTTAGCAAATTTGGCCAAATCTACAGTATAAGGTTCTGTTCAATCCTGTAGTATGTGGGCTCTATATGGTCCAAGGAGTTTTAGAAATTGACTTTGACCTTGCTCACTTCATTCTGCTTTTCACTATACTATCTCTAGCCAAGATGTCTAATTAATTGTAAAAAATTCTGGAAATTTTCTTTCAAAATTTGCATGGTTGGTTTCTAAAGGATGCTACAAGAGTACAATTTCAGGTAATTCATGTTCAGGGTTTTCTCCCATAAGATGTATCAATTTATGCTCATTTGCATTTCTACAATAACACTTCTGTTTTAATTAAGTATATCTGTATACCCTTGTGTTTTTTAGATTGTGGCTTCTCAAGTCACTGGCTGTGGGTAGGGTAAAGATATCACCTACTTTGCTGTCAGGGACACCCAAACCTGCTGATGATTACAGGTTACTATTTTCCTGCATATTAATGTATTTTCCCTGGTTTCAAATTTATGCTTTGAACTTCATTTTTTTAACTACTGATCTTTTTTCCTAATTGAAAATATAATATAAAATCTATTATAAATAGAAGAGTAAATAAAGAATGATAAAGGAAATTAGAAAAATCATTTCTGTGTTACTGGGGAATTCACTATGTTAGGAAGCAGACCTACTCATTAGCATGTTTATAAACAACACACCTGATCAAGTACAATTTAAAAAAGTTGTTCACCGATTTGTGGTAGCTAATTTTTGTGTTTGTAATTAAAAGTGGGGGAGAAAACCCAGTCAACCCAAAACAAAAAACAATAGATCAGAGATGACCAAACAACCACGTGGGCCTTCGTGGACTTGCCCAGAAATCATCCACCCGACCTGCTCCTGACAGTCTAGCAGGCTCTGGCCAGCACAATGTAAGCAAGCTCTGTTCTCACAGCACGAGCATGATTCATGTCACTGGTTCCCCGACAATACAAAAGTACCAACACTTCTCATTATAAACTGCTTATAATATTTCTGAGCTTTCAAGATTTTCATTAAAAAATGTTTTTGATTTTGTTTGCATATATATGACCAAAATCTTTTAGATGCAAAAAGGAAAAGCCCCTTTTTCTCAAAACCTTAAAAAGTACTGATTTTGCAGTAAGATACTTCCTGTTTCAGGTACCTAGCACTATGTATGTCTCATAGTCAGTTTGTGATTCATAAATTTTAGAAACCAGCTTGATATTCTGTGACCACTTTCTGTGTATGGGTTCCAATGCAATCACAGTAAATTATTTTATGACTTAGTTCACATTTTTGGATACAACATAGCAGGCTAAATAATATGCATATTTATTCTGTAAGTTGGATCTAAGAGCTTTAACACCTAAAAACCAAAAGAACTATAGTACTCATTTCTTTCTTTTTTTTTGAGACAGAGTCTTGCTCTGTAGCCCTGGCTAGAGTGCAGTGGCACAGCATAGCTCACTGCAACTTCCAACTCCTGGCTTCAAGCAATCCTCTTGTCACAGCATCTAGAATAGCTGGGACTACAGTGCACACCACTGTGCCCAGCTAATTTTTTCTACTTTTTAGTAGAGATGGGGTCTCGCTTTTGCTCAGGCTGGTCTCGAACTCCTGACCTCACGCAATCCTCCTACCTCAGCCTCCCAGAGTGCTAGGACTACAGGCATGAGCCACTGTGCCCAGCCTCACTTCTGATTTAAAAGGTAACTATGATTACTATGATACACATTTTTTGGTTTTCTTCTAGGGTTTCTGGCTCACAGCTCTTATAACCCTTATAATTTTCTAAATGATGAGAGCAATCTTTTATTAAAATATTTGGTTGTTTGTCCTTGATTCCTGAAATAGTTCTGAGTTGAGTTGATTACCAATGGCCAACCATTTTATCAATGAATCCTCCATAAAAATCCAAAAGGACTTGAGTTCAGGGGTCTTCTAGGAAGGTGAACAAGAACACATCCACATGCTGGAAGAGTGGTGCAGCCCACCTCTACCATAGGAAGCTCCTGTGTTTGGGACTCTTGTAGACCTCACCCTATGTATCTCTTCATTTGGCTGTTCGTTTGTGTCCTTAAAGAATTCTTTATAATAAATTGGTAAACATGTTTTCCTGAGTTCTGTGAACCACTCTAGCAAATTAATCAAACCCAAGGAGGGGGATCATGGAAACCCCGATTTTTAGCCAGTTGGTGAGAAGTGCACATAAAACAACCTGGGGCTTGAGACTGGCATTGGAAGGGGGGTGCAGTCTTGTGGGACTAAGTCCCCAGCTGCAGGATCTGATGCTATCTCCAGGTAGATAGTGTCAGATGAATTGGAGGACACCCAACTGGTGTTCACTGCAGAACTGATTGCTTGCTTGATGTGTGGGGAAAAACCACCACACATCTGGTGTCAGAAGCATGTTGTAGGAGTACAGTAGGAGAAACTGAGTGTTTTTCTACTTGTACATAGTAACTTATCCTGGGACAGTTAAAGAATGATGAGATCTTGAGGCTGATGTGGAGATCCATACGTGACTGTGATTCCAGGGGCTGGCCAGAGTTATGCTATCCTTTAGGCACCCCTCCATGTAAGATCACAAAGCCTGAGAATCATTATGGCCTCTTCTTCTTTTTTTTTTTTTTTTGAGACAGAGTCTCACTCTGTTGCCTGGGCTAGAGTGCCATGGCGTCAGCCTACAGCTGGGACTATAGCCATGTGCCACCATGATTGGCTAATTTTTTCCTATATATTTTTAGTTGTCCAGTGAATTTCTTTCCACTTTTTTTTTTCTTTTAGTAGAGAAAGGGTCTTGCTCTTGCTCAGGCTGGTCTCAAACTCCTGAGCTCAAACGATCCTCCCATCTTGGCCTTCCAGAGTGCTAGGATTACAGGCGTGAGCCACCGCACCCGGCCCATTATGGCCTCTTCTAAGCCAGTTGCTAAGCCTCAAAGCATGGATGTGACAGGCACTACAACATGACCACTACCACCTTGGGATAATGTCCAGTTTTAAGTGTATAGGCCTATTCCCTACCCCCAAACTCCCTCCAAAACGGGTTCTAGCTTTCCATCTTTCTTGGCTAGCAGTTATCTACGGAGTGGCTCCAATTTGAGCACCTGTTCTTAATTGTTCCAGCTGCTCCTTAGATTCATTCTGGTGCCCTGTAAATGACAAATTTAATACCTCAAGGCTCTGGGCTCAGTTAAATTTCCAAAAATCTGGTGCGTGACATCTCTAAAGGCTAATACCTTTTTCTTGCTGCCTTTCTTTTCCCCCCTGAGACAGAGTCTTGCTCTGTTGCCTGGGCTGGAGTGTGTGGTGTCAGCCTAGCTCACAGCAACCTCAAACTCTTGGGTTCAAGCGATCCTCCTGCCTCAGCCTCCTGAATAGCTGGGACTACAGGCAAGTACTACCCTGCCTGGCTTATTTTTTCTATTTTTAGTTGCCTGGCTAATTTTTTTCCTATTTTTAGTAGAGACAGGGTTTCACTGTTGCTTAAGCTGGTCTTGAACTCCTGACCTCAAGCGATCCTCCTGCCTAGGCCTCCCAGAGTGCTAGGATTACAGGAGTGAGCCCCTGGTGCCTGGCTGTCTTGCTTTAAAGGTAATTACACACCATATTTTACAGCCTCAAAGACCATGATCCTTTGGGAAAGTGAGGGGCTACCAAGAACATGCAGAACTGAGGGGGGCAGATTTTCCCACAGAACTCCAGGTGTCTTCCCTTTTATGCTCTAAGTTTAGTACTTCAATATAATGAAAGGCATGCTTCCTTCCAAACAAGTTTCTGCTTAGGAGATTTAGGAGATGATTCCCAGGGAGGAGGAGAAAGTTGTTGGCTTCATTTCTGTACCTAAAGTGAGGATACCTAAGGGGACCCTGCCTGTGGTATACACAGTATGCCTGGAACGGAGAGAAGGCTGCCACTCACAACTTCTCCACTGACTCTCTAGCAGGCTGAGGTAAGGTAGCAGTACTTTCTATACCTCTCTCTTTTACCTGTATATTACCTGTAGACCTGTGGCCTACTCGCAAGGGCTCTCATGAGGCATCATGACGCTCTTGCCTAGAAACATCACCTGCCAACAACAGTCAAGTCCTGAGGTCAGTGTCTGATGTTGGTGTACCAGGATATTCCCTGGTCTTCAAGCTGGCATTCCAATGATACTTGACCATTTCTTAGCAGTCCTGCTGATATTGCGTACTCAGCTAGGATCCTAGCTCTTGCCTAAACTGAGCTACTCAAGCTCGGCACATTTCCTAAGAGGCTGAGGTATCATATCCTCTTAGATCTAGGCTTTTGCATATGCTGTATCTTGCCCAGAATACTCCAGCCAACCCCTATTGCCTGGATAATCCCTTCTCATTCTTCAGGTCTTAGCTTTAGTATCATTTTTTCCTAAAATCCTTCTCTGACCTGGCAAAGGAGCAAGGCATACATGGTATATAGTATCATGCAATTTTGTTATCATAGCATTTAACATTTAACATACTGTATTAGAGTTTCTCTCTCTCTCTCTCTGTTTTAACAGACAGGGTCTACCTCCATGTGCTGGCGTATAGTGGTACAAACATAGCTCACTGTAGCCTCAAACTCCTGAGCTCAATCAATCCTCCCACCTCAGCCTTCCAAGTAACTGGGACTACAGGCTAATGTGCCACCACACCCAACTAATTTTTGTAGAGATGGGGTCTTACTATGCTGCCCAGGCTAGTCTTGAACTCCTGGCCTCAAGAGATCCCTCCCCATTGGGAAGTGCTGGGATTACAGGCATCAGCCACTGCACCCAGCTGAGTTTGTCTTTTTTTTTTTGAGACAGCGTCTCACTCTGTTGCCTGGGCTAGAGTGCCGTGGCGTCAGCCCAGCTCACAGCATCCTGAAACTCCTGGGCTCAAGTGATCCTTCTGCCTCAGCCTCCCGAGTAGCTGGGACTACAGGCATGCGCCACCATGCCCGGCTAATTTTTTCTATATATATTTAGTTGGCCAATTAATTTCTTTCTATTATTAGTAGAGACGGGGTCTTGCTCCTGCTCAGGCTGGTTTCAAACTCCTGACCTTGAGCAATCCACCCGCCTCGGCCTCCCAGAATGCTAGGATTATAGGCGTGAGACACCGCGCCCGGTCGAAAGAAGAGGTTTTAGATGAAAAGGAACCAGCATAAGAATATTGGCAACATGAAAAAAACAAGCTATTTTGATACCACCAAAAGATCACAATTAGTCTCCTGCAATAGACCTTTACTTAAAGGAGATTGTCAAAATATCAGATATGGAATTCAGAATATGGGTAGCAAATAAAATGAATGGGATGGGTGAGAAAGTGAAAACCACCACAAAAACCCCCAATATATATATAAAATGCAGGACATAAATGAAAAATTTTCTAAAAGGATAGATAACATAAGAAAAGGTATAACAAAACTTGAAAAAATGAAAGTCATTCTAGGAATTTCAAAGTACAGCAGAAAGTTTTAACAACAGACTAGACCAAGCAGAAGAAAGAATTTCGTAGCTAGAAGACAAGGTTTTCAAATTAAGCCAGTCCATTAAAAATGTAGGAAAGAGAATAAAGAATAATGAATACCCACTCAGAGAAATATAGGCGACATAAAATGAGCTAGTATAAGAATCATCGGTATCCCTGAGGGAGAAGAAGAAAAAGCAAAAAGTATGCAAAACCTATCTGAGGGAATAATCAAGGTAAACTTCCCTAATTATCACCAGAGATTTAGATATCTAGTTAAAAGATGGTTATCAAACATCTGGAAGACTCACAGAAAATTGAACATTACTGATGCAAATATTCATCAGGCTAGCCAAGTTAAAATAGAAGACAAAATCCTAAAAACTTCAACATGAAATCAACAACCAACTTGCAAAGGAAAATCCATCAGAATAACAACAGAATACTCAGCAGAGAACTTACAAGCCAGGGGGATCAGGGTCTCATTCTTAGACTTCATAAGCAGAATAAGTGCCAGCCAGGAATTTTGAATCTGCAAAACAGTTTCATAAATGCAAGAGAAATAAAGTCTTTCCCAGACAAGCAAACACTGTGGGAATTTGTTACCACTAGACCTGCACTATAGAAAATGATCAAAAGTTCTCTAAACATGGAAAAGGACAATCAATATGCAACAATGTAAAAACACTCAAAAGTTAAAGGTCACAGCTGTTATTAAACAGTAGAACAATGGGGAAAACAAAGCAACAAAGAATCATTCAACATGATGACCAGAACAGTATCTCATATATCAATACTAACACTAAATGTAATTGGCCTTAATGCCCTATTTTAAAAGTTATAGATTGGCTTAATGGATGAGAAAACATAACCTAAGTATATTCTGTTTCCAAGAAACCCATCTAACTTACAAGGACTCTCATAAACTCAAGGTGAAGGTATGGAAAAAATAATCCATGCAAACGTAAACCAAAAGAAAGCAGGAGTAGCTATTTTCACATATCATCTATTTTGATTTAAAATAGACTTTAAATAAAAATGGTTAAAAAGACAAAGTGGTCATTAAATAATGACAAAGGGAGAAATTCAGCAAGATATAACAACCCTAAAAATATATACACTTAACA
>CAUYRT010083953.1:0-22734 GCA_963574885.1 Lepilemur ruficaudatus | reverse complement strand
CCTTGAGGGATCCTCCCGCCTCGGCCTCCGGGGATCACAGGCGTGAGCCACCATGCCTGGCCAACGGGCACTTTCATACACACTGATGGGAGTGTGAATTACTGGAACTTTTAGGGGAAGTAAGGTGTTAAAAAAAAATTTTTTTTTAGTTGCTGACGTTTCAAACTGGGTCCATACATACAAAAGAATACATCTAAGAAATGATGCAATTTAGCTAAGTAAGTGCTCAAAAGAAAAGTGATGATCCTAACCAAAAAATAGTATCTAAATTAACCTCATTTTCTTTCTCTCTCCAAATCTCTTTCTGTCTCTCTTATTTAGGGCTGGTTCTCATCTCGGAGCTTCCCAGCCCCTTCCTCCTACCTCCCCCTACGCCGTTCCATCCTCTCAAATCCCTCTTCCTGGGGCTCAGAAAGTCTGTCCATCTCCTCTCTGCCCCGGGCCCCAAGGTGGATTCTTCAGCCACCCCTACTTCCCCAGGGAATTCCAGCTACAGGGACCACGACCTCCCCAGAGGTGGCCCCAGCCCTAATTCCCTTGATTCCGTGGCTGAGAGAGATTTTTCTATTCCAGCTTCAATGCCCCCTGGGGGCTCTGGCAAGAGAGACTGGGAACTTTTACTTTAGGGACAGCACCCCACCCCGGGGCAGGCCCTGGTCCTCAGGGGCCAGGCCCAATGTCTTCTGGGCCCCGGCATCTCTCCCCTCCACCCTCAGCCAGCTAAGTCATCCTCTGTGCCTTGGTGCATTCTCTCTCTCTCTCTCTCTCTCTCTCATTTCTTTCTCCATGACATCAGGACTTCTCCGGAGGTCCAGCAAGGGAGGGGACAGGGAGAAGCCGGGAGGGGAGAATCACCTGCACCACCCCTCCCCCCAGAGGAGGCACCAGCCACAGGATGGTGTCGATGTGACAGACAGCATTTATTCCAGACTCCAGTGTCCACAGATGATGGGGGGCAGGGGCGGGGCTAGGGCGGGATCCAGTGTCAGACTATGCAGCAGGACGTCAGGTGGGGGGACCAGCAAGGGAGGCAGGAGGTAAAAATAGCCCCGGCCAGCGGACCCTCAAACCTCGTCCCAGGCCAGGCCCTGGGCGTGGGTCCAGGAGCTATTCTGGGGCCTGGGAGAGTCACACTCCCTGGAGGAAGGTCCCCTCCCTCATTCCCTCCCACTGTGGGTCCCTGCCTGGCCAGCAGAGGAAGGAAGGGAGGGCCGGAGCAGGGAGAGGGAAGAGGGAAGGCGGGGGCGGCCGGCGTGAGCAGGGCGGCTTGTCTGAAGCCTGCGACTCCGTGTCCAGTGACCGCCTCTAGGAGGTCCTTGTGCTCAGCACTGGGGAGAAGATGGGGAGGTCAGCCTGTGCCCGGGGGCTGTTCCACTGTCCAGCAGGTCCCCTCTCACCAGGTGGCCCAGGCCCTCACCCACCTCATCTCCGAAGCCCCCGCTGCCACCTCTGGCTCCTCCAGAGGCCCCTCCCATGAGAAGGCCCGTCTGTTCTGGCCGCTCTGACCCCGAGTGGCTCAGCTCTGGCTCCCCAGGTGGCCTGGGGGGAGGAGGCAGCGTGTTGGGGGTGGTCATGGCTGGGAGCTGGGAACAGGAGGTGAGGATGCGGTTGTGCTGGGTCGGGAGGGACTCTGGGGTGGGTGGGAATGGGTTGGGGATGGCATAGGGGTGGCAATGGTGTCGGGATAGGGTTGAAGATGCTATTGGAGTTTTCTTTGGGACGGGTCTGGAATGGCACTGAGGGTGGCCCTGTGGTTGGGATGGTTAGCCATGGGAAGGGGGATGTGGCTGAAGTTGGGTCTGGTGACAGTCCTGTCCTGGGCTGGGCTGGAGATGTGGCCAGGGAAGGGCTGGATGGAGGTTGGCCTAGGAGGAGGAGCTAGGGGCGGGAGGGGCGTGGTTAGAGTTGGGCTGGAGATGGGCGTGGCCCCGTGTTGGGTCAAGGCTGGAGATAGGTTATGGGATGGATGGGTTTGAGGGTGGTTACTGGCTGGACTGGGCTGGGGATTGGAGGAAGGGCTGGCATATGAGGTCACTCGGAGGTGGCAGGTCACTCACGGAGGCCCCTTCTCCCCGCGCCGGCAGCAGCCAGAGCGTCCCTTGCGCCTCATGCAATAGAAGGCAGCGACGACGAGCAGCAGGAGGCCCACGCTGACCGCCACGGCCATGACAGCCACTCCAGCCTGAGGGGTCTGGGGGGCCACTGCAGGGACGGGACAGTGAGGGTCAGGCAGCTGGGCTGTGTCTGCCCCACACCTGGCTCCCCTCCTGCCGCCGAGGGGACTCACCGGTGCCGAAGTGGAAGACGTGCTCGGTTCTCCCGTGGGGGTTGGTGGCCTTACAGGAGACACCGCCTTGGCTCAGCGCACTGGTCACTTTCAGGGTCAGGGAGCTGCTCACCCAGCCCTGCCTTCCGGGCACCGGCTCTGCCGACTGTGGAGGCTTGGGTCAGGCCGGGCCCTGGGATCAGGGCTGGGGTGAGGGTGGAGGTGAAAGATGTCTAGTCCCCCAGAAGTGGGCAGTCAGTGATGGGGTGTCCCCCGTGGGGCTGGGGAGGGTGCCTGGGCCCTGCGGTATTGAGGGTCCCTTACGCTGCTGCCCGGCTGGCTCCAGGTGAGTTTGGGCTCCGGGTAGCCGCGGGCAGAGCAGATCAGTGTGGCTTCGTCTCCTTCCCTCCAGCTGCTGTCTGCCTGGGGCTTCGTCTCCTCTGCATTTAACTCTGGTGACCCTGGGGGTGGTGGGGACAGGAGCGAGTGAGAGGAAGGCACACAGGGGAAGGGAAAGGAGGGAGGGAGAGATAAGGAGAGAGGAGGGAAACAGAGCAGAAGACCAAGTCCCCGTCACAGACTCAGCCATGGACTCATCGGGTTTGTCCTGGCCTCGCCACCCCCACCATCCCCATCTGAGTCTCCCCCCGGCCCAGCACCTTCGACCAGCAGCTTGAAGCTCCGCGTGCGGCTGAGGAGGGGCACCGTGGGCATGAAGGCCTCGCAGGTGTAGGTGCCGGCGGAATCGAAGCTGACGGAGCTGAGGGAGAGCGTGGGACCGTCCCCCAGGGGCACCGAATCCTGGAGAGGCGGGCGGAAGAGGAGGCCGTGGGAGAGGGCGAGGGTGGGCGGAAGACAGGAGGGAGCAGGCGGAGGGTCTGAGGGCTGGGGGGATCCCTTCCCTCTCACCTTGGTCCAGCGCAGGGCGGGGCTGGGCAGGCCGTGCACGGAGCAGTTCACGGCCATGCTGCTCTGCAGGGACAAGGAAAGCTCTTCCCTGGCGCTGAGCTCGAGGGGGTCCAGGTCTGGAGGGGGTACAGTCCGTCACCTTTTCCAGCCCCTTGCCCACTTGGTTGGGGGCTGTCGGGGATGCAGACATCAGTGGACAATCACAAGCAGAGAACGACAAACGTTCCTCCTCGCTGTCCCCATCTCCATGAAGTCACTCTCCAGTCCAGGCCCTTGAGCCAGAATCTAGGATCCAGCTCCGAAACACACGCCCAAGTTGGCTGCTTTTCCCCAGAGCAGACATCTGAGCCCAAGGTTAATGGCTAACCTTGGGGGCATGAAGTGTCCCTAGTCTTCTCCTCCCTGTCACCCCACACTGTCCTTCCTGCAGGTCTTTATCTGCTCTGATCCCCACACCTCTTCATGTTTGACCCTGGGTCCGACTGTCCCAACCACCTCCCAGACCACCTGCCTGGTCTGCCCCTCACTCTTGTCCTCTCCAGTCCTCCTCCCCTGAGCAGCCAGAGGGACAAGACACACTGGTCTGCCCCCTACAGTGGCTCCCCGATACCCTTGGCCTACAAGATCCCACCTGGTCTCCCTCCACCTCCCCCCCTTGCCCACTGAGCTCCAGCTACTCTGTCCTCTTGCTTTTTTCTTGAGTAGATCAAGTTGGGTCCTGCCTCAGGGCCTTTGCACTTGCTCTCTCTGCCTGGAAAGCTCTTCTTCTAGCTCTTTGCGTCTCTGATTCCACTCTTTGGTTTCTTACTCAAATGTCCCCTCCTCACAGAGGCCTCCCTGACCCCCTGTTGTGGACACCCAGATCTTCCCTATAGCACTGAAGGATTGATTCCACCAGCTGCTGCGAAGGATGACAGCTGTCAGCCAGCAGCTGTCACCCCTTTCTGGGAACTGCCTCAGCTGCTGAGAGCCCCTCACCCAAGGTCACGCCCCTTCCTGGGGCAGCACACATCCGATGCGTGCATCTAGTATCGGGTGCAGGGTCTACCCCAGGAAGGGACATGTGACGTAGCTTTGACTGGGGAGAAGGGTCAGCTGGAGCAAAGCTGGCCAGGTGGGCCTTGAAGGCCATGGCGAGGCACCTGGGTTTTCTCCCAAGGGCACTGGGGAGCCATGGCAGGTTCTGAGCAGGGGGAGGGTCAGGTGTGTGCTATGGAAAGAGCTCTCTGGCTGCCTTGTATGGAATACACTGGAGGGGATAGGGGTGGGGACCCCGCGGAGAGAGAACCAGGGCAATCACCATAGACGTGCAGCGAAAGGGTTCAAGGCAGAATATTCAGGATGCCCGAGCAACTGCAGGGCTGCGGGTGGGGAGGATGAGGAGACAGCTGAGCCAGGACCCCCCGTCTGTCCTCCCCCATCTCCTGGGGCTCTCACAGGCCACGTGCAGCTCCAGGGTCTGGGAGAGCTGTGCGTCCTCAGCGGCGTCGTAGTCTTCCACTCTGCAGCCGTACGTTCCGCTCTGGCCCCGATGCACCCCAACCAGGGTCAAGTTCCCCTCGAGGTTTATATTCAGCACTTCCTCCTGCTTGTCCTAGGTGGCCAGGGACAAGGAACCAGGCTCAGGAGCCACCCTAGGCCAGTGCGGTTATGCGAGGTCAGGGGTGACCAAGTTAGTGTCATGCTAGGCCAGGGCCCATTCAAGTCAGAAACCAGGGGTCACCCAAGTCAGGACTCTCTCAAAGAAGGGTCAGAGGTCCTTTTAGCTAGTTGGTGACCAGGTCGGGTGGCTTGCTATGTCAGGGGCCACCTAGGTCCAACATCAGAAGTTGATGCAGATTAGCACAGCGCAAGTCAGGGGCACAAAGGGACCCTAGGGTGGGTCACCTGAAGGCGGAAGAACGTGTACTCTGGGCTGGGGCTGCCATCCCCCCGGCAGAGCAGCTGGACAGAGTCGCCCTCGCGCACCCAGCCCGCCGTGGTGGACGGACTGCCCACCCAGAACTGCACGTGTTCCGTCGGATCTAAGGGCAGAGGAGACGGGAAACGTGATCAGGTGACAGACGGGGCTGGCGGAAGGCAGAGCCCTGCATCAAAGGGGAGGTCATATGTTTCAAGGCTCAGGTTCACACTTATTCTGAGATGGGGGTGCCAGAGTTCAGAGGTTGAGGTAAGCTGAGCATACAGGTCAAGGGTCAGAGGTCAGTGTGAGATCTGGGGCCACATGTCACACGGGGACCCAATTTAGCATGAGAGGGTGGGGCACGTTTAGTCCTAAAACTCCACGGGTTCAGGGTGCTTTGTGGGGGTCAGAAGTCAGGATGGGGCTCATGCTACCATTTGAGGTCAGAGGTCAGTGGCCAGCACCAGTGGGAGGCAGGGGGGTGGAGGGCCAGAGGGGCAAGGTGTGGAGTCCCAGGTCGGGGGGGGGGGGTCAAGGGCCAGTGTGGACTCACAGTGCAGGGTGAGGCGGAAGGTGGGGCTCTCCAGGTGGCCGTGGTGGCCTGAGGGCAGGCTGTAGTGGGCGGCACAGTGGAAGTTGGCGTCTCGGTCTGCCTTGTGGAGCCGCAGGTAGAGGGTGCTGCTGAGAGACAGCAGGCCCGAGGTCTCCCGGACAGTGCGGCTGGTCATGTAGCCCTCTGAGAGAGAGCGGGGAGGCGGTCAGCCAGCCCCCGGCCACCACCTGCCCCAGCCCACGTGTCGCCAGGCTCCTGCGCTGCTCACCTGAGTTCACCTCCATGGGCACCTGAAGGCGCTGCCCATCCCGATACCACGTGATCTGGGGGACCGGGTTCCCATTCTGGCTGTTGCAGGTGGCGATCTAAGGCAGACACGGCGTGGCCTGTGCTCTGAGCCAGGACTCTGAAGTCTGGGTCTCCCTTCCTATAGTTTTCCTAACCCCACACTGCCCAGGACCCAGAAGTCCAAACCCCAGCAGCCCCCTACTCCTCCGACTAAGAAGCCCAGGCCTCCAGCCCCCTCCTCCGGAAGGACCCGGGATTCGGGGCCCACAGCCCCTATTTCCCAGGACACAAGAGTCCGGGATCCCTGCCCCTTCCCTGTTCTACCCCAGAGTCCAGGCCCCCTGTCCCCTCCTCCCCTGGAACGCTGGAATCAAGATCCATCCTTGAGGTACCTGCTGGGCAGAGTCTTCCATCACAGACAGTGTCCCTCTGTTGGGGGACACCTCAGTGGCCTCTGGCTTTGCTAATGGGGAAGATGTTCATGTCAGGAGCCCCCGCCCCCAGCCCTCACCTGCCCCTGCCCCCTCCCAGGGGTGCCCAGGGACACTCACCAAACACACTGAGCCGTGCGGTGGCCTCAGCGGTGCCTGCCGCCCCAGCCTTCACCACGCATACATAGTCCCGCTCGTCGCCCACCTGGGCCTCCGCCAGCACCAGGCGTCCCTGGGAGTCCAGCTGGTACGGGGGGCTGCGGCCCCGGGTGTCATGCACCGTGCCCTGGAGCTCGGAGCCCTGAAGCTCGGCCGAGGCCAGGCGGCGGCGGGCCCCAGAGCGATCGGTCTGCGGGCGGGTGGGCGCTCAGCTCCGGCTGCCTGGCCCGCTTAGCCTCGGCCTCTCTCCACGGCCCCTTCGCTCTTTGCTGCCCCACGGGGCTGCATCTTTTCCCCTTGTTATCACTCTCTCTGGTCCCTCTCTGTCCCTCTCCACCCTTCCCACCCCTGCTCCTTATCTGTTCTCGATATTTCTCTCTGTCTCCCTTTCTCCATCTCATGCTGTTCCCGTCTTTCCTCCTCTGTCTTTCCGACTCCCGCCTGTCTCTCATTTTCTCTCCTCTTTAGTCTTGTCCCCAAGTCTCTTGCTTTCTTGGTGTCTGTCTCTGATTGGTCTCGCTTACAACAGCCAGCTGTGTGAAGGAGGACTTCATTCTAGACTCAGCCGAGTCCAGATACCTGGGACCTGGGAGAGCCCCTTCCCTCGCTGGGCATCAATTTATTACTCCATCTGTAACATGGAAATACAGCTTGGGGGATCTCTTACCGTCCTCTGGGCCCTGATCAGTGTTTGTCGCCCTGCTGTGCCCTGATTCCCAGCTCCCCTCCCCTCCCTCCAGTCCGAAGCACTCACAATAAACCATTCCAGCACATAATGGTCGTGGGCTCCCAAGGGAGTGCAGTCCAGGGTGACAAGCTCCCCTCGCATCACCTCCACCAGAGGGGGCACAGACAGGTGCACCTCGGCCTGGGCACCTGTGGGAGAGCAGTGGAGCTGTCTCCCACCACACCAATAGAAAGAGCCTTCCAGGCCAGGTGCCGTGGCTCATACCTGTAACCCCTGCAATCCCACCCAGCACTTTGGGAGGCCAAAGTGGGAGGATTGCTTGAGACCAGCCTGGGCAACATAGCAAGACTGTCTCTAGAAAAGCATTTCAAAATTAAAAAGAAAAAAAAATTAAAAACAAAAATTAGGCCAGGCATGGTGGCTCATACCTGTAATCCTAGCACTCTGGGAGGCTAAGGTGGGTGTATCGTTTGAGCTCAGGAGTTCGAGACCAGCCTGAGCAAGAGCACGACCCTGTCTCTACTATAAATAGAAAGAAATTAGCCTAACAAGTAAAAATGGAAAAAGTTAGCCGGGCATGGTGGCACATGCCTGTAGTCCCAGCTACCTGGGAGGCTGAGGCAGGAGGATTGCTTGAGCCCAGGAGTTTGAGGTTGCTGTGAGTTAGGCTGATGCTATGGCACTCTAACCGGGGCAATGAGACTCTGTCTCAAAAAAATAAAAAATAAAAGAAAAAATAAATAAAGAAAAAGAAAAATTAGCCAAATGAGGTGGCATACGCATGTAGTCCCAGTTACTAGGGAGGCTGAGACAGGAGGATCACTTCAACCCAGGAGTTCAAGGCTGCAGTGAGCTATGATCATGCCACTGCAACAGAGTGAGACTTTACCTGTAATTTAAAAAAAGAAAGAAGCTGGGCACAGTGGCTCACACCTGTAATCCTAGCACTTTGGGAGGCCCAGGTGAGAGAATTACTTGAGTCTAGGAGTTCGAGACCAGCCTGAGCAAGAGTGAGACCCCATCTCTACAAAAAATATGAGAATTAGCCAGGTGTGGTGGTACATGCTTGTAGTCCCAGCTACTCGGGAGGCTGAGGCAGGAGGATCGCTTGAGCCCAGGAGTTTGAGGTTGCAGTGAGCTGTGATGACACCACTGCACTCTAGCTCAGGCAAAAAAGCAAGACCCTGTCTCAACAGAAAGAATGAAAGAGCCCTCCAGACAGGGTGCCCCCTCCCCCAGGACCCAGAAGTCCAGAGTCCCAGCCCCTCCTCCCCCAGACTTGGGGGTCCAGGCTCCCAGCCCATTCTCCCTGAGACCCAGAGGTCCACGCCCAGCCCCTCCTCCCTCAGACCTGGGGGTTCAGGCCCAGGTCCTCCTCCCTCTGACCGAGCTCCTCTCTCCTTCCATCTCTTGTTTCTGCATTTCTGAGCCTCAGACCCCATCAGCGGTTCCCTCCATTTCTCCCTTCACTTGTGGAGAGAGCTGAGGGCTTCTGCCCTGGGCTGCACAGGGCCCCAGTGGCCTCTGTTCACTGCTCTTGGGGCTGGCAAATTCCCCTAAAGGGCAGGGCCAGGCCTGGCTCATCCTTTAGCCTCCAGCACCCTGGGCAGGGCCTAGCAAAGTAATGTGGGGTACGCGTCTCTCTCCATGGTGGTCTTCCTCTCTGCGCGTGTGTCTCCACCTCTCCGTCCCCGTCTGTCTCTCTCTGTCCCCATCTCTCCCAGCTCTGGGTCTCTTCTGCTCTCTCATAAACGGGGGGCTGGGTGTGGGCTGCAGCTGGGCCTGGTGCTCAGGCGGGATGAGTGTGTGGGGGTGGCAAGGGGGGACAGGGCTGGGCAGGTTTCAGGAATGTGGGAGGGACAGGCTGGCTGAGACCTGCCCGGCCTGGCGCCAGAGCCCCCCGCCCGCTCCCCTGTCTCTTGGATAGAACGGCGAAGGGGGTAAGGTGAGTCACCTCAGAACAGGATAAAGTTGAGGCCCAGGATCCTGGGCTGAGGGAGAAGGGAGCTAGGGGCCTGGGCCGCTGGCAGGGTCCTGGCAGATAGAGCAGTTCTTGTTGGGAAACTACCATGCTCTCTCACCCTCTGGGCTGGCATCCTGGCATCAGCTCTCAGTTCTTAGAACCTCCTGTCCCCACCCAGCCTGGCCCAGCCCTACCCCCGGGGACCCACATTTGCAATGCTTGTGCCAGGGGCCTGGGTTCCCAGGCAGCTACCTCTGGCCCCAGCCTGTCCCAGGGGAGGGTCCTGGGGCCAGGCTGGTGCCTAGAGCTGAAGCCGAGCTGCAGATGGCAAGGGTAGGCAAGGAGATTTCTTCTCTCTTTCCTGAGCTCTCTCATCTCTCTGTCCCTCTGTCCCCAGCCCCTCCGGGCCTCCTCCCCTCCCACCACCACGCAGGTGTGTGAATTAATCTGGGGCCGCAGGAAGGGGGCACTGTCACTTGGAAACACTTTGTTCCACTGTCACTGCCCAGGGCTGGTTCCAGCCCTTTCCTGAGGGAGATGGGTTCTTTATACAGTCTGGACTCTGAATTTAGGTTGGAGAAACCCTCAAATGTGTATAAATCACTAGTTTCCAACTGTAGGGTCCTGGCTTCTTTAAGGGGCCCCTGAGCCCCCCAAACTTGAGAAATTTTGCGGGAGGACCCCTGGAGTTTTGGTGTTCTGTGTCCTGGGAGAAGCCACCCTAGCCACTGGAGGCCTGGACTGCCGGGTCTGAGAGAAGAGGGGCCGAGGTCCAGATTCCAGGGTCTGAGGGAGCAGGGGGCTGGGGACCCAGATTCTAGGGTCCTGAGTGGGAAGGAGCTGACTTCTCTGGTCATCTCTGGTCCACTGCCGTAGTATCCCCCAGCTGTCCTGCCTGGCTGTCCGCAGATCTCTCAATGGGAGGAGTACCTTCCAGTGCTCCCCTCCTCCCTGGGGTCCCCAGATTTTGCTTCTTGGGGTCGCTGAAAGCCCCTTCTCCTTGCTTTCCCAGGGTGCCCAGGGCCCCCCCCCAGTCCCACCCTGTTAGCCCGAGCATACCTGGGTGCGCCGCCAGCAGGAGCGCCAGCACCAGCAGCCACGGGGCCCTGCGCGCCCCGCCTGGGGCGTCCGGGGGCTCCATGTTCGCAGCGCGGCGGCTACTGAGCCGGGACTGCAGCTCGGCGCGAGAGACCCCGCCCCCACGGCCCCGCCCCGCCCCGCCCCGCCCTCGCGGTCCCCCTCGGCCCCCCCAGCCCGGGCGCGGGGCCAGGACCTCCCACTGCCCGGAGCCGACCTCCCAGCGCACGGCCAGGCGCGGGGCTCCCTCCGCCCCCGAGCCCAGGGCAGTCCTGGCCTCGGCTGACCAGCGCCTGCGGCGGGTCCTGAAACCAGTCCAGCCAGTGTCCTGGGCTGGGATCTCAGCGGGCAGCCCCCTCACTCTGACCAGGGGCCTTGGGGACTCGGTCCCGCTACGGCCAGTAGCCTTGGCTTGCCTCGTGGATTGTAACCAGCTGACGCTGGGACAACCAGTGGCTTGCGCTGGCCTCTCCCAGTGTAACTAATGTCCCTAAGCATCACCGTGCTTTGCACTGGTCTCTCCCAGCACACCCGGCGGCCCAGCCTGGCCAGTGGCCCACGGTCGCTTCTCCCACTGTGCCCGGTGGTGCCCTCCCCCGTGGCCGGGGCTCTGGGCTGTTCTCGTTTGACCGGTAGCTTGGAACCGACCAGTCCAATCTCTTATCTCTAATGGTCTTCAAATCCCAGTTCCACGTAGGCCTCTGGGAGGAAGAGGGGGGTGCCCGGAGCTCGCTCCCTCGCTGGCCTTGGAAGGCCCTCCCGCTCTTACCCCTGTCCGGGGAATCCCAGGAATGCCACCCCCCTTCCTCCTTCCTGCTCCCCTCTTCGGTTCCCTCCCAGCCTTGGGGGGAGGGGAGGAGAATCGGGCTGGCGGGAGCAGGTGAGTGGGGGAGGGGAAGAGGCCGGGGCACCTGGCGGAAGTGGGCGGAGCCCAGCCACCTGTGGGAAGAGAGGGTCACAAGTCAGACTGGGAGGGTCGCAGGTCACAAGTGAGACTTGGAGGGTCACGGGTGAGGAGACATGAGGAGGCTCCTCACAAACCTGGGCAGACTGGGACAAAATCCCAACAGCTGGCTGCGGGATTGGGGGGAGGGGATGTCACTGGTTACCTGGGAGACGTTAGTGCAGGACACTAGTCAGAATGGGGGCTCTCTGGTCACTTTGGAAGAGTGGGGTGGAGAGTTGAGGGGTTGAGGGGTTGAGGGGAGGGGGCAGGTCCCTGCAGCCCGGGCTGTGCCTGGTCAGACATGGAGGGAAGGAGTTATTGGTCAGACTCCTCAGCAACTGTTGTCCTGGGAGAGAGGACCTTTTAGTATTAGCTGCACCATCCCCTCCTCCAGGAAGCCCTCTCTGCCCCCTGGCTGGGTCAGGTTCCCCTCTGAGCCCCCACAACCCTTGGGCTCCCCCACTTTAGTCCTGCACACTCTGGCAGGTCCCTGTCTGGGGACGGGTCTGTCTCCCTCACTGGACTGTGAGCCTGTGAGGGCAGTGCCAGGGATGTCCTGGTCACTGTGGTGTCTTCTGTGTTGCCTAGCACAAGACCAGACACAGAGCAGGTGCTCAGGGAAGGCTTGCAAGGCTCAAACCCAGGGACAGCCAGCCTACCGGATCATCTCAGGACACTCATGGCCACTGCGGTGGCACTCCGAGACAATCCCCAAGTCCTCCCTGGGACAAGCTCACACACTGAGACCCCAGGCACGCCTTAGCTTTTCTGTCCCCAGCTTGTGCACCTGCCACTTGGGTTGGACCCTGGTAGGTAGGTGTCCTATCATCAGCCACCCCCTTGTACCTTCCTCAAGCACGGGGCCCCCTGAGGTCCTAGGCGAGGGAGGAGGACTAGACAGGGTGCACGAAGGAGGACAGCCATAAATACCAGCCGCAGCCCCTCACAGACGTGCAGAAACCAGCCTTGTGACATCATCTGCCTTTGTCCCTTACAATTCATTCCCACAAAACAGCCAGAGGGATCCCGTTGTTAAAGTGTGAGTCAGCTCATGTCACTCTTCTGCAGAGTCCTCCCGTGGTTCCTTGTCTCACTCCGAGGACAAGCTGAAGTTCTCCCCACAGCTCATGAGGTCCTTGATCCTGTTCCCTTTTATCACCCTGACCCCATCTCCCACTCACTTGCCCTGCCCAGCTCCTCTCTCCTCACGCTGGTCTCTCTGCCGCCATGCTCTTCCTTCATCACAGCAGGCACGTGCCAGCCTCGGGACCTTCGCACTTGCTCTTCCTGCTGCTGGGACATTCTCCCCGCACGTAGCTAGCTTCCTCCCACAACCGCTTCAAATCTCCGAGAGGGCGCAGCAGCTCACGCTTGTAATTCCTGTAATCCCAGCACTTTGGGAGGCCAAGATGGGAGGATCACTTGAGGCCAGGAGTTCAAAACCAGACTGGGCAACATAGCAAGACGCTAACCCCTATCTCTACAAAAAAATAAACAAACTAGCCGGGTGTGGTGATGCACGCCTGTAGTGTCAGCTGCTTGCCGGGCTGAGATGGGAGGATCCCTTGAGCCCAGGAGTTCAAGGCTGCAGTGAGCTCTGATCTCACCACTGCACTCCAGCCTGGAGTGCAAGACACTATCTCTAAAACAAAAGCAAAATGAAACTCTACTCGAACCTACCTCCAAGGGCATTCCTTGACCAACCTATCTAAAATAGTAGCAACTCCTGCTGTCCCCGCCACTCCTTATTGCCCCTATCTGACTACATTTCCCTCTATGGCATTTATTGCTTAGTTATTTTTTGTTTGTCTTGCACAGATTACAAACTGCAAAAGAACAGGAACTTTCTTTTGTCCACCAACGTATCTCCAGGGCCTAGAACAATGCTTGGCATGAAGAACACATGAGTAAATATTTGTGGGCCAAATTAAATAATGTTCAATTTCATCCTTGCTGTCTCACGTTTATATACTTATATATCTTCAATCATAAGCATTATCTTTTTTCTAACTTTCTCCCATTATTTTACACACACACTGTGTGATGGTTAACTTTATTTTTTTAATTAATTAATTTATTTTTTGAGACAAGGTCTTGCTCTGTCACCTGGGCTAGAGTGCAGTGGCATCATCACAGCTCACTGCAACCTCAAACTCCTGGCCTCAAGCTATCCTCCTGCCTCCGCCTCCCCTGTAGCTGGGATTACAGGCTCACACCAAAACACCCAGCTATTTCTTCTATTTTTTTTGTAAACACAGGGTCTTACTCTTGCTCAGACTGGTCTGGAACTCCTGGCCTCAGGCAACCCTCCGCCTCGGCCTCCCAAAGTGCTAGGATTACAGGCGTGAGCCACCACGCCCTGCCCTGATAGTCAACTTTAAAATGAGCTCCCAGCTTGTGGTATATGGGCATCGCAGGCCCATTTGGAGGGGAATGTTTATTCCCAGATGATTCCAGTCTCAGGTCTGGAAAATGGAGCTACTGAAATTTTGTGCTGTTTTGGGCAGCGTTGTGAATGCATTTTTGATTGTAGAAGGAGAGTTAGTTGCACAGGGAGAGTTCAGATAAGAACTTTTAGGGGAGAGAGTAGACACACAGAACACAAACCATATTGACATTGAGCATTTATAGGGGCAGACTGGAGTGGACTTTTTTTGGTGGTGGGGGGGGTTTACCTGGCATCTGCCCCTCCCGCACCCCACCCACATTTAGAGAAATCCCTCATGTTGAAGCCAACAGGACAGACGTTCGCTTTCCAACCTCTGTTGGCCAATCCTTTCACGCTTTCGAATCAGGAGGTAATATTGCAAAAGGAGCAGGAATTGGCTAGGGTCCTCCAGCCACAGAAGCTGGGGCAGATTCTGTTTTCCAAAGACGGTTGCAACCATCTCTCTCATCCCACATGCTCTTTTACACTCAGAACTTGACACTTTCCAGCAAGAGGTGGAGCCTATGACCCCCTGCTCTCAAATCTGTGCAGTTTTGTAACTTCCATGTGACCAACAGAATGCAGCAGAAGCGACAGTGCGTGACTCCCAAGATGAAGTAGAAAAAGTCATGCAGCTTCTGCCCGGGTCACTGGAATACTATCCAGGAAGCCTCCAGCCACCACATAAGCAGTCTGACTACCTTGAGGCAGCCATGCTGTGGGGAAGCCTAAGCCAGCCCGTGTGGAGACACATGGGGAGGCTCTGAGACTGCAGAGAGACACCTGTCCAGCCCCCGGCTGTCCTGGCCCAGTCACTGTTGATTGCACCCCGAGCCAGAACCAACCCGTCATGCCCTTCCCCAAATCCTGGCCCATAGAAACCATGAGAGGTAATGCAATGCTTGTTGTCATTTGCCACTAAGTCGTGGAGTGAATTGTTAAGAGCAGCTAATGTGAAGAGCATCCTGTTTCTGGGGCAGCGGAGGCAACGAGACGCTACAGTGTCCAGCGGTTATCGGGCACCAGTGTGTCCTCATCAGACCGGTTCTGTGGCGTGACTGTGTCTGGGTTACCGTTGCTGGCCTACTGCCACTGTTTTTGCTTTCCAGTCCTGGTTCTCCAATCACTCCTGAGATTCTGCGAGTGACCCAAAATCCTCTCAATACGGCGCCTTTCTGCTCCAGAGGTGGATTCGGTTGCTTGGAATTCAATCTGTGATACATCCTTTCAATCCCTTGTCCGGTGGGATACCTTTTCATCATCTTTTAAGTCTCAGCTCAGACATCCCCTCCTCCTGGAAGCCCTCCCTGACCTCTCAGGCTGGGCCAGGCACTCCCCCCTCCCCCACCCGGGCTCCCCCACCCCAACCCTGCCCACTCTGGGTCATTGCTGTCTAGGGACAGGTCTGTCTCCCCTCCTGGATTGTGAGGCCAAGGGGGGCAGTGACCAGGAGGGGCACAGGGCAGGGCTCAGGGCATGTGGACTGCTCTAAACTGAGGTGGAGGGAGGCGTGGGTCCCTCAAGGTGGGACTCACCCACCGCCTCAGCTCCTTTTAGACTAGAAGTTATTGTTACTCTGGGAGAAGGATCCCAGAGGGGCACAGAGGGGAGAGGGAGGGACGGAGACAGCAGGTTGTGGAGACACTGCGCACATAACTCTCAAGGAAACGAGTGTGGTCTTTTTGAACTTGAATATCTGGATCTGGGTCCAGGCATTTTTTTGCCATGGTCGGGGAGGGGACTTGGATGCCTGGTTCTCTGAGAACTTGGGACTCTGGACGCCTAAGTCCTGAGGGCAGGACTCCTGGGACTGACAGAAGAGGCTGGGGCCCAGATTCTGTTTGAAGGTCTGAGGGAGGAGGGCTGGGGACCCGGACCCTGGGGTCTGAGGGAAGAAGGGCTGGGGACCCGGACCCCTGGATCCCAGGGGGGAGGGCCTGGGGCCTGGACTCCTGAGCTGACCGGGTGGGGATGGGCCTGGGGACTGCCCTTTCCTAGTGCCACGCTGCCCCCTGGTGGCCGCTGCACTCTTTCTTCACAGACTGGAGGACAAACCAGGCTGGGAAGTTTATTTCCGTTTCACAAACCCCTTCCAGCCCCTGGGGCTCCCTTTAGCCTCACGTCTGGGTGCCCTGCGACGCGGAAAGAGAGGTGTGTTAGATTATGTCACATGCGGGAGGCGCGGGGTCCGGCTGGCCGGGCCTGGGGGCGGGAACCTGCAGAGAGGGGCGTGGACTCACCTGGCCTCCAGGTGTGGCAGCCGGCGGGGCAGCTGGAGGGGCGCTTCCCTTCAGGAGTTCCTGCCGTGGAGAGCGTGTTGGGGGGCGCTGGTGATTCCTGGGACCCAGTGCTCCCCTCTGTCCCCTTCCCCGCCCGCTTTCCCTTAGTCCCAGTCCCAGACCAGCCTACCCTGCCCCTTCACTCACTCTGTGGCCCGCTCCCTGGCTCGGGGACTGGAAGTCACTTCCCACGGGGCTGAGGTCTCAATCCTAACTCTCAGCAACGGCAACGGAAGCGGGGGCTGGAGTCTGGGGAGGGACAGAAGTGCCTGGAGGGGAGGAGATTAAGAAATGTCCCAGTTGAGCGGCAGCCTGGAGGCTGGGGACAGCATTTCACGGTGGTGGCGGGGACTGTACGACAGGTCTTCTCTTCAATCCATGCATTTTTTTTTTTCCTTCTCACCTCTGCCTTGGGTAGGAAGAAGTCTTAGTTTTTCTGTCCACCCACCCACCCTGCAAACATTTCCTGAGCATCCACGGTGTGGCAGGCACTGTTTTAGGTTCTGATGAGACAGCCACAAACAAGATAAAAAAAACATCTCTGGCATCCTCGTGATGCTGACGGTCCTCTGAGCCAGAGGCGAGTAATCAGTTTACGAACAAAGCAATATCTCAGCAGGTTCTGAGAACTTCAGAGTGCGAGGGGCGAGCGGGGGGTGCCCGGGGAGGCCTCTGGGAGATGGGGATGATTGAGCAGATTCCTGAGTTCGAGAAGGATCCTGGCAGAGGCTCTGAGACGGTGGTCTTGCTAGCTTGTTAGAAGAGCAGCAAGGGTCCCCTGTTGCCAGAAAGGGAGGGGAGGGGAGGAGGTAGGAAGGGGGTCCAATCCCCAGGCCTTGAGGGCTGTGGGCTTCGGCTTGAATTCTTAGAGCCTTGGGGAGCTGGTGGGGACTTCTGAGAAGCGGGGGTGGGGCTCTGACTCAGGTTAGCCGATCGATCTCACTGGCTTCATCAAAACCTGTGGGGCTCGTGCCATGCTTGTCCCCATTCTCCGCATGGACACACTGAGGATCAGACAGGTCCACGGTGGCCAGTGGGGTGCCAGGGTTCTGCTCAGTGGCGGTGTCGCCCCCTAGAGGTGGGTTTCTCAGATGGAGAACAGCCGTGAGCAGGGAGCATTCCCAGGGCACACAGCACCATATGCAAATCACGACCATGGAGACTGACCCTTAACACAGCCCCATAGGCGTCCAGTGCCCACAGCAGCCCCTCGAGGCAGGGCAGGGACAAGCATGCAAGAGAATGGAGGCCCAGGGGGTAGGGAAGGACGGCCCTGGAGGCTAGAGCCAGAGGCCTGGTCCAGTCCTGACTCCATCACCCAAGAGCTGGGTGACCAGTAACTCTCTGTGCCTCAACATTTCCCTCTGTATAATGGGATTGTAACAGTACCTGCCTCAGCAGGCTGTCATGACAATTACATGAATATGTTCAAAAGCAGTGCCAGGCACATAGCGAAAGGTAGACACACATTAACTCATTCTCACCGTGACAGTCACCTTGCTGGGAAGTGGCAAGCTCAGGACTGTCTTTTCTAGGGTATGTTTTGAAGAAGGAAAGAGTAGGAGTTGCGTGGAATTTGAATCAGGCAGGGTTTGGGGAGAGAAGGAAAGGATGTGCTAGGCAGAGGGTGCAGCCTGGGCAAAGGTGCGACCCTCTGGCCGGACGTGCCCCGCATCGGGCGCTGTCCTGGCTGTCCCCCCCTCCTGTCCCCAGGGAGCCGGCTGAGTGCCTCTAATGTTTCCATTCGCTTTTGGCTGCAGGTCGGGATCTGTTTTTAGCTTCGCTGGCTGGTCTCACCGCCACCCCCACTTCCTGCTGGCTCTCTTGTTTGCTATGGTCGAATATTGTTCCCGGACTTCCCGAGCTGTTTGTTTGAAGACAGCCCAGTATCGATTGAAGCCAGTGTGTACCCAGCCTGAGACGCTGACAGAGAGCCCCTCCCCAGCAGCCCAAGGTCCCAGAAAATCCTGGGGTGGGGGGTAGGGGGAGAAGAAAGCAAGGCCTGGCCTCACTTAAAAAATAAGCAGATGGTTTGGGGCCTTAAAGACCCCAACCCTGGCTTCTCCTCTTTCAGGCTGTGTGGCTTTTAGCAGGTGCAGTCACCCCTCTGAGCTTTTTTCCTCTGGAAAACGGGGAGAGGGACATTTTCCACTTCATAGGACTGTTGGGAAGACCTAGTTCATTGTATTTATTGCATGCCAATTTATTGAGCACTTACTATGTGTGTGTGTGTCAGGCATGGTTCTAGACTCTGGAGCTATAACAGAGAATGAGCCAAAGTCCTGACCTGCAGGAGGGTTTCAACCTGCAGATGGTGACAGAAACCAACAAAGCCTTAAGCTCTGCCAGGTGGCAAGAGGATTGTGCCAACGCAGGAGGGCAGGGTCTCATGGGGATGCTGTTTTCAACCAGGTGGCCCAGGAAGGCTCCCTGAGGAGGGATGAGGAAGTCAAAGGCCATCCAGGCCACGGGGACGTGCAAAGGCCCTGAGGTAGGACATGCCTAGGATGTTGGAAGGAGAGCAAGAAAGGTCTTGAGGGGGAATGAGGAGGAAGAGAACAAGAGCAGAGGTCATCCAGGTGGTGAGCACCTTATAAATGGGTGCCTGGCACCCACGAGCTCCTGGCCAGACTGGGGACCCTATCCTGGGGTTGAGCAAGACCCGAGCCACCAACCTCAGACCAGCCCGACTCACCGCATTCGGCTGGCCTTCCCCTCTGGGTCTCCTAGGGGGCAGATCTGGCCGAGGGGGCAGTGGAGGAGCCAAGCGGAGTGCCTGGAGGAGACAGGGGTGGGGGTGTGAGTTGCCATTTTCTTCTCATTTTTTTGACGTGTCCTCCTGCCGGGGTTCCCAGCATTCAGACACCGCTCTAGATTCAAGATACAACAGAAAAGACACAGTGCTAACCCTTGACAGGGTTCCAAGTGGAGAAAGCCACACAGCGCCAGACCCTTCAGGAAGCAAAAATCCAGGCCCCCAGGACCCATGAGTCTTGTCACCAGTTCCCTCCTCCCCCAGGCCCCAGGGATTCCGGTTCCAGCTCCAGCCTGGCCCTGCTCACCTGCCCCAGCTCCAGCTCCCCGTCTTCCTGGTCATTGCTGGGCCCCGGGTCCTCAGCAGGGGCCTGGGCTTCCGGGAGCTTTCCTTGGAATTGGTAGATACTGATGGCCTCCCAGTCCTCGATCTGGCGGCGGCAGAAGGGGCAGGTCCGGCTGTCCTCATGCTGGGGAGGTCCAGAGGGAAAGGGTCAGTGACTCTCTGTTCTCCAGCATATCCCTTGGGCCTGCGAGGACCTCCGCCCCCCACAGAGTGATGTGAGGAGGGAGAAAGGAGGAGTCATGGAGGTGGGGGAGGGGGAGGGGGTGACCGGGCCAGAGCCCAACCAGAGGGACCCACACAGGAGGGGAGCCCGTTGTTGCCAGGGCAACAGATCCCGGACTGGACCGGGCCTTTGTGGGCTCAGATTCTCACTGCAGCCCTTGGGAGGTCACTGTCATCAGCCCCATTCTCCAGAACAGGAGGCTGATGCTCAGAGAGGTGAAGCTACTGGCTCCAGATCGCCCAGCCAGGGAACGAAGGAGCCCTTTCCACTAATCATGTAGACAGGAAAGGAGAAACTAAGGTAACACAGGCAGAGCGACACAGAAGCAGAGACACACACACAGGCAGCCAGGCTCCTGAGCGGGTCTCTGCTCTCCCTGGGCCTCAGTTTCCCCATCTTGTCAATGGAGCACGTGGAAGATCTTCTTGGGGTTTCACTGTAGGGGGTGGGGGGACCAGACGAGAAGGCGGGGCAGGGCTCAGACCCACCTGCCAGGCAGCCAGGCAGTGGCTACAGAGCAGGTGCCCACATGGCTTGATCTTCACATCCTTGTCGTGCTCAGCACAGATCTTGCAGAGCTCAAACGTGGAGTCCATAGCCCAGTACAGCTGCAGCTGCTCCTGGCAGGTGGCAAGATGGGGAGGGCAGGAAAGGACAGGTGTCAGCCACGGGGATACGACTCGGGCCACAGGAAGAAAGTCCCAAGCCTCCGCACCAACCCTGAACCCTCCTCCAAGTTTAAAGCCAGTGTGTCCATCAGCCTCTGACATATTTCACTCCTTGTTATTATGAGAATCGTTCTCTGGGGTTGTCTGCACTCACGGTCGCCAAATTTAGCAAATAAAAATACTGGATGCTGTTAAATTTGCATTTCAGATAAACGGTGAATAAAATTTGAAGTCTAAGTATGTCTCAAATATTGCACACGATATACTTATACTAAAAAAAAATATCTATTGTCTCTCTCTGCCCCATGGGGTGGCTGTGAAGATGAAGAGCTGGCACAGGGGCTGTTACTGGCGAACGCTCAAGTGCATTAGCTGTTCCGATGATCTCAGAGCATCATTTCCTTGTTTAATCCCCATGATAACCCCTGGGAAAGAGGCAGGAGGAGCCACATTCTCCAGAGGATTAACTGAGCCTCAGAGAGGCCAAGTGATTTACCCAAGGTCACACAGCCACCAAGCCAGCTCTCCAGCCCAAGGCCTCCGAGCCAAGGTAGAGCGGGGCTGGTGGGGGCAGCGGGCGGGGACTGGGGGCGCAGCGCCGGGTCTCACCTCCGATACGTGGATGCGCTGATGTGGTTCTACCTTGCGGAGCTCGGACAGGTCCGGGTTGTTGTTCTTCCCATCTGGGTAGAGGTAGCTAGGGGAGGATACGAGGGGGGCACTGAGGGGTCATCTAGTGTCTCCCAACCCCAGACTAACAAGGACCCGCCAGCCACAGTGCCCCATGGCCCCCTGGGATAAGGATCTGCCTCAAGTTCATTGCCGGCCTGGGGACATTTTCTCTCTTCTCTCCTCAAATTGGGACACCCCCCAGGGCAGGGCTGTGTCCCCTTCGACCTCCAAAGACGGGGCACAGTAAACCTGCATGACACAAGCTCTGGAAACAAGGATCCGATTGAATGAGAACCAGGAAACTGATCGAAATCTCAGGCTTAGCCCTCCTGGAACCCACCCTTCATCTTCAGGCCCGAGCACAACAGATTTTGGAGTCACAGATTGCTGTCATGACCAAGTCCTGGGATCTTAGCACATCAGGACTGGAAGGACCCTCTGAGACCCTCTGCACTGCTTCTTGCCTCTTCAGATAGTGACCTGAGGCTCCATGTGGGAAAGGGGACAGCCCCAGGTCACACAGTGAGATCCAGAGAGACGCAGAACTAGGGCCATAGGCAAGATCTCAGCACTGGGCTCCAGGGCAGCCAAGAAGAAGGTTCTGAACCCCTCTGGCCCTCCCATCCGGGTCATGACTGCATCCTCAGACCAACAGAGGGTCATGAGTCCCCTGAGGCTGGTGGCCCTGCCTGGTCTGCGGTGTAGAGCATAATGGGATCCCTGCCCTGGGCCCCACAGTGGCTCTCCTGAAAATACAGTCTCTGGCCTCAGTTTTCCTTTCTGTAAAATGGGTATAATGATAAGTGGAGTAAAGACTGGTGGTGAGGATTAAATAGGACGGTGCTCACAAAACATGCAGCTGCACATCAGTACCCAGTAAGAGGGAGCTGCTATGATCAACTTTAGACCCAGAAAGCCACCTTGCTGTGTGAAGGAAAGAGCTTGCTGTCCCTTCCCCTGTCTCAGGGCCTTGGTTTTCCCCTCTGTAAAACACTGGGGGCTGTGTGGGTCATAGGGCAGGAGGATTGGGCCAGGTGGATGATATTCACACTTAGAATCCTCTTCTCCAGTGAAATGTGGCCTGGGATTCAGGACAGGAGAGTGGACAAGGGACACACTCAGAGCCTGGCCGCCTGGCTTCCAGTCCCAGCAGGTCAGCTCAGTAGCTGTGTGACCTGGGCACGTGGCTCTGCCTCTGCGTGCCTCAGTTTCCCCAGCTGTCAAATCGAAACATCGTAATAGTGTATGTGTGTGTGTCTGTAGAATAGATCAGTATTCACAGACTCCATATTTGCAAACTTTCTTACTGCAATGTCTTTGGAACCCCCAAATCAATACTCCCAGCGCTTTTGTGCTCATTCAGGGACGTGGATAGAAGGTGAAAAATTTGAGCTGCCTACTGCGCTTGTTCTTAGCTTCCGTTGACTTTCAGCTCTCATACCATAAGCAAGTGCCTTTTTTATTTTTTACTTTTTTATTTTTATTTATTTATTTTTTTGGAGACAGAGTCTCACTCTGCTGCCCGGGCTAGAGTGAGTGCCATGGCGTCAGCCCAGCTCACAGCAACCTCAAACTCCTGGGCTCAAGTGATCCTCCTGCCTCAGCCTCCCGAGTAGCTGGGACTACAGGCATGCGCCACCATGCCCGGCTAATTTTTTCTATATATTTTTAGTAGGCCAATTAATTTCTTTCTATTTATAGTAGAGACGAGGTCTTGCTCTTGCTCAGACTGGTCTCCAACTCTTGACCTCAAGCGATCCTCCCTCTTTGGCCTCCCAGAGTGCTAGGATTAGCACTGTGCTGGTGTGAGCCACTGGGACCAGCATTGGTTTGGCCTGATGTTTGTTTGTTTGTTTGTTTTGTTTTTTTAAGACAGAGTCTCACTGTGTTGCCCCGGCTAGTGTGACTAGGTGTCAGCCTGGCTCAGGGCAACCTCCAACTCCTGGGCTCACGCGATCCTCCTACCCCAGCTTCCCAAGTAGCTGGGACTACAGGCATGCGCCACCATGCCTGGCTAATTTTTTCTATATATTTTTAGTTGGCCAATTAATTTCTTTCTATTTTTAGTAGAGATGGGGTCTCGCTCTTGCTCAGGCTGGTTTCAAACTCCTGACCTTGAGCAATCCTCCAGCCTCGGCCTCCCAGAGTGCTAGGATTGCAGGTGTGAGCCACTGTGCCCGG